>CM031371.1:87987537-88278003 GCA_018208015.1 Medicago ruthenica | reverse complement strand
CATGAAGTCATTTTTACCATCAAAGTATAGGGCTAGCTCACTCCCGAAGTTCAAGAGCACGATAACTATTGAGGCTTGCTGCAGATATCATCATAATCATTATCTATTTTCTCTATAGCATAACCGGTAGGCATTTGAGCCAAGTTTTCTACTTTTTACAATAACTCTTCCATTATGTGTATCCATTTGAATGTTATTTTCCTAAAACTTGTGGTCGTTCTCTACCTATTCGTATTATCATACACACGAGGAACTTGTTTGGTACTTTGAGCCTTTTCAAGACACCCTTTATTATTATTATTATTATTATTATTATTATTATTATTATTATTATATTATTATTATTATTATAATCCTTTGTTGAACCCTTTTAAGCCTCCATTGGAATAATTCTTTCTTGATTTTGGTGATGAATCATGTCACAATTTTCGAACCTATAATGTCATGTCTATTTGATTTCGTTGGAGTTAGATAGAATTGTAGGAACTTGGTATCGTTTGAAACCAAGTTTGGGGTTGTTCATTGAATTAGCAACATTAAGTTTGAGGTAGGGTACTAGTAGAAATTGGTAATAAAAAATATGAGAAAAAGGAAAAAAAATGAAAAAAAGGTATACAAAAACCACAAAGAGTGGTCCATACAAAAAATATAGAAAATCAAGAGCTAAGAAATCAAAAGTTGGTCTCTTCAAAAAAAAAAATAAGAGAGAGAAAAAACATCTCAACTTAACCTAAGCCACATTATAACCCTGAAAGACCTCTAAAGTGTGTGTGGTAATACTTGACTTTGAACTATGAAGCCTGAATTCTCCAAATACGGAGATGTACTCGTATCAGATACGTATCAGATATCGATACTCCATGGATACTCGCAGATACGTACCCACGAAGTATTGGAATTAATTATTTTAATTTTAAAAAAAAAAAAATTCGGATAGTTATAAGATACTCCACGTATACACAAGGATTCTTATAAGATATTTCACAGATACATATCCTAGTAGTAAGATGAAGGGTAAAAAGTGAGACAATGTTGTGAAAATTCAGTGGAGATAAGATTCAATTTTAGATATGCATCAATAGAATTGTTTCTTGATGAACCACTTAAAATTATATTTCTTGTGAATGAAGGTAACAAGAGAGAGGAGATTCAATTAATCAACATTAGACAAAATTTATGTTGAGCTCTTTTAATGATGCTTATGTTGATATCCATACACATATGAAAGAAAATATATATGATTTACACGAAAACTTTAGATATTTTTTTCCGATCACCTTATTTTTTTAAAAAATTGTGACTTTTATAATAATATAATAAAGAAGAGTAATCAATGCTTATTTTCTTCAAGTATTTTACATGCATCTAAGTTTTAGTATAAAATTTTGTTGACGTATCATAGATGTATCCTATCGTAAGTTTTAAAAAATTTGCGTATCCGTGTATCCATATCGTATCGTACCCGCACCGGTACCATGTATCCGGGCTTCATTGACTTTGAATGACTGTTTAGAATTTCTTCAAATACATAGCAAGGTACTGTTAGAGTCGTTATAATGGAGTTTTATATAAGATGCTCATGATTAAGGGACATTTTGTATTATTTTTATTGAGTCATGTAATTCATTCTAACCTAAACCAGACAATTTCATAGCTATTTTGAGTCTTTTATAGATAAACCATGTAATTCGGAAAGCAAAGACAGCTCATGGAAGTTATGATTTGAGTTATATTCAATGTTTCATATGTTTTGTGCATTATGCTTTCTTGCACTAGGGAGTGTGACTTACATGGCCTGGCAGTGAACTTAGATTAGGGTTTAAGATTGGAATATTGCTTTAATCAGAATCTTACATAGGAAATTTATTCTAATGTCTTTAATTTATTTAGGGAACATTAAGATATGTGGTTAGGTTCTAAGATTCGTGTGTGATGTTGTTCCTTAGATGTCAATTTAGGAATTTCAACCTCTGTCTCGTTTTAATTAACTGAGAGTGTAATTCCCCACTTTAATAACAATACCAATGTGTAAAGAAGCCTAGAGGAGTGAAGACCTTTACCATAGTGCATGTACGAGCTTTAGGGTGATGTGAGGAGCACATAACCTTTAAGAATCCTGCATGTGTTGCTTGTCGACAAACCTAATTAATCATACCATCTATGAATTTCCATTTCTTCGATGAAAGTTTAAAACACTGGAACCAACATTTGGTTTCACATCAACGAAAGTTCCAACAATATTTGGTTTCAATTAGAGGAAGCTTCAATAATAGATGGTTTGAATTCAATGGAAGACTCAACAATATTTGATTTTGACTTAACAGAATGATCGTCCACATTTTCAACCATAACTATCAAAAAATAACAAAACATTGCAAAAAAAATTTTATATAATTAAAATATTTTATGCAACACAATTAAATGAAAAAGAAAAAAAATAAAAATGGGATGAAAGGACAGTTAATTATTGTTTGTACGATGTTTTTAATTACAAGTATGTTCGTCTTGTCAAGTTCAAAAAAAATGGCAAAAAAACTCAACAATGTAAACGGGTTAAAAGATGCAATATATGTTTCTGACGTCAAATAAATGTAGAAACCTCCTAGTAATCCTTCTTTGATGATTTGATAAACACTTTTGCAAAAAAAAAAAAAATTGGGTTTGGATGGAATAGGTATAATGTAGTATAAGTGAGCCATGTCCGATATTTAATGTGTTCGCCAGTCTTGGTTGTTCGTTGAGTACTGATATATTTGTTAATATGAGTCATGTCCGACTCAATTTAGTCATTTGTTAGTTGTTGGTGCTATGAGGAGGGATGTTCCCCCGATTAACTTTGGTTTAGTTTTTCTTTTCTGGGTTTTTAGCCCTCTTTGTAATAAAAAAATATAAATTGAATGTCATTTAAAAAAAATTGTTTCAAAATGAACGGCACTTTCAGTTTTCAATGAAACATTACTTTTTACTTTAGTGGAAAACAAATCATTATTTCTTAATATGTGTAAAAATCTTAAACGATATTCATTTTAAAATGGAGGGAGTGTCACATACATCCAAAATGATCAACTTAAAATTAATTTATTGTAATAATCACATTCTTAGACTAATTCTTAGACTATTAACTTAAATTCTTTACTCTAATAAACTTCTAAACCCCTATTTTGTAGCTGTTTTAAGTCACATACAATCTTACTTCCTTAGATATTAATGATGATCCAAAACAATCAAAAGTATTTTAATTACATTGTATTATATTAACTATTACCCAAAAAATAATTCTCCTTTCTTTATAGTTGGGCTCAAAAATACTCTTTTAAGAAATACTTTATATTTTGGATCAATTGAACCAAATGGGTAAGCACGAAAGCTTAGTTCACCTAGCCACCAACCTTGGGGAACCAAACCCATCATCGGAGATCTCAAATCCTGCTTCTTCACATTTACTAAGTGAATAAACAATATCTATAATGCTAGGCCTCTTTGATGGATCTCTATGCAAACAAGCAATTGCAACATGAAGTACACCCATCAAACTTTCCATTGAACATGTCTCCTTTAACATAGCCTTATCCAACCATTCCTTAAGTCTCCTAGCTTTTTCTTGTTCATTTTTCACTTCAAATGTTTTATAGCACTAGCCCACAAAACATTCCCCTCCTCATCAATAACTTCCTTCCCAGAAATCAATTCAAGCAACACAACACCAAAAGAAAACACATCCATCTTTGTTGACACGACACCGTCAGCTAGATATTCGGGCGAAATGTACCCTTGTGTTCCTACAATGTGCATTGTAATCGCATTAATTCCAGTCTTTGCAAGACCAAAATTTGCAATTTTAGCTCTCATTTTTGAGTCCAAGAGAATGTTGCTACTTTTAATGTCTTTGTGTACAACCTTTGGTCTTGTGTGTTCATGAATGTACAATAAACCATTGGCAATGTCAACGGCTATTCTTAGCCTTGTTACCCAATTCAACTTTTCGTTTTTGTCTTCATGTAGCCATGAGTAAAGAGATCCATTTTCAACATATTCATAGACTAGATAGCAATTTGATTCTTCTGGTTCTATGCAAAATCCTTCCAACTTCACCAAATTCCCGTGGTTTACCTTAAGTACACAAAATGAAACATGTTATTCAAATGTACCCAAAAAATCCAAGTACTTTTTTTTGTCGAATTTCTTTCTAGTTATTATGGTTTTACATTTTTATCAAATAAGGTCTAATTTAAGAGTGTTATTTTTATACATCATTATAACTATTGATTTGAATTGAGGAAAGATGAAAAACTAATAAATAACAAAATCGTATTTACACAATGCATAAATATGTTGTTGGACAACCAAATGGTTGTTTAAATAACATCTCTCTTTTATACCATATTGTTTACTACTACACACCTTAATTATATGAAAAAATAGTCAATACTAGAACGCTACTTTTCACACCTCTAGAATTAGTCTAAATTTTCTAAACACATGCTTTCAATTTCAAACAATGTGTGCGGTTTGACGAGCAAATCTATCTTTTAATGGCAAGGGGGACAAAAAAGAGAGAGCACCATATATTTATTATTTTTTAATTATTTTAATTTATCTTCTTCTTTGCTATGAGCATTAAGGTTTGAATTATTGTTCATAGTAACTTTGTTTTTTTTGTCTTCTAACGGAAACACTAAATTATTGGAAATCATTATAAATCAACCTTAGATCTGAAAAATAGACAAACAACATTCTTTGAATTTAAATAACCACAAGCAACAAAACCATTAACCA
This sequence comes from Medicago ruthenica, assembly GCA_018208015.1. Lineage (NCBI taxonomy): Eukaryota > Viridiplantae > Streptophyta > Magnoliopsida > Fabales > Fabaceae > Medicago > Medicago ruthenica. The sequence goes on along the minus strand of CM031371.1, from coordinate 88,273,227 downwards.
CTGCTAATTTTTTTATTCGTCTTGATGCGTTTCTAAAAAAATCAAGTACAAAAATAATGACTAATAAATGATTAAGAAAATCATAGTTTAAGGATAGTTTCTCTTATCATTGAATAATGACCAATGTTAGAATAAGAGTGTATCTTCTAGGAATCTAGAGGTTTATTCCTTTGGTTTGAGATAATGTTGCATAAATTTTATTTCCAATTCTTTAATTGATTTATAAAATATAGGTGAATGGTATCACCTCATTAGACAAGTCACTTCACTTAACATCATCAGATTACATCAACATTAAGATAGTAACTTTCCCTTTAAAAAAAATAATTAAGATATTAACTTCCATCATATTTTATTCTAGTGAAGGTTTCTATCTGTTCCTCACTCATTATTCCCTTTCTCTGTTAAGCATTCAACATTGAATGGATATGGTCTCAATACATGCTTATAAGTAAAAGAATCCATCACCTTATAAATCAATTTTATAGGACTTAGTTAACCTCAATCCAAATTCTAAAATAGTATCAAAGCTTATACAAAATTCATTAGGCCATCTAATACTATTAAGTTACCGCTATTAGGTCAAGTTTTAGATGGTGGGTGCAGTCCTCACCTTACAAACCAGCTTATAAGAGTTTAGTTAGGTTTAGCCTAAATTCTAACAACTAACTTATGGACTCTCAAAATTCAATCTTCCATCACATGTATGTTTCTGTATCTTCCATTCGTTCATGAGTTTTAATCATAAAAAATTAAAGAAAATAATGAAGGCACTACCACCATTTTCAACGTAGTAAACACTAGAAAATAATGATCAACAAATAATTAAAGATCTAAAATATGCAATATACTAGTGTTAGTGGATTACCTTCTGCAAGATTTTGAGCTCTTCATAAGCATTCCACTTCATCTTCTTAATTGCATAAACTTGTCCATCAATTTCACCTTTATAAACAGACCCTTGAATCAAAAATCTCTCATCAAACCCATCAGTAGCTTCAACCAATTCATCAAATCCAAAAACTCTATACTTATCCAAACAATCAGAAACATTAGCCATAAAATTCACATCCATTTTCTTCTTCTTATTATCATAATCCCCTTTTTGCCCTTTCTCTCCAAAATACAAACCCTTCCCTTTCTTTTCCTTCTTAAACAGAACCTCTCTGTAAAACCAAAACACTAAAACCAAAATCAACAAAAACCCTAAAATTCCTAATCCAATAGCCAACCCTTTAACAATTCCACTTTTATCATCATCATCACCATCACCATCATCAGAATTTCCACTTGGAGCAGGAGAAGGAACAACAGTACTAGGTGGTTTCAAAACAGGTAATTCAGTAACAGGAACAAAAATAGTATCATAATCATATAATGTTTCACCATTAACATCAACTATAGACTTTTCACTTGTTCCAAACATAGAAGCAATAGAAGAAAACATTATCAAAAGGTTGAACAACATAAGAAATCATGAAACTAGAATTTGTTTTGGTTTTATCAGGACACTTACAAAAAATAGGAAACACAGCATTATCACCAATAGAGAGATTAGTGGCAACAAGATTAGGATTAACAACTTCAACAGAAGGATAAGTAGTAAGGTTTTGGAAGTTTATAGTTGAAACAAGGAAGAAAAGTGTCGTTTGGTTTGATGGTGTAAGTGATGTTAGAGTAAGAGATGGAACCAAAAGTGGTGTTGATGAGTTGCATGAACAAGTTAAGGGAATGAGAAGAGGTTGGTTAGGAGTAGAGGAGAAGAAGGTGAAGAGATATTGCTTGGTTTTGAGATCATTAAACGACTAAGTTGGAAAAGGTCTGAAATGGTAGCTAAATCGAGGTAATTTGGTGGTGTTGCTTTGTAGTAAGCATAGGTTTGACATGGATAAGTGTTTGTTTGGTTTATGTTGTTGTTGTTGGTGTTGGAACATGTGTAGCCTGTGTTGTTTTCTTGTCTTGCAGTTTGAGATTTAAGGAATGGGAAGAGGAGGATGAAGATGAGGGTTGATAATTGGTGGTGATGGGGTTTGAGAGTTTTCATTTTTTTTTGTTCTGTTTTGTTTTTGTTGTTTCATGATTTTGTTATTGTTCAAGTTATTTATGTGTGATGTTGTGGGGGATAAGTCGGCTTTGAGATCTGACTAGTCAATGTTCAAGTCAAGGTTCCTATGTTTCCCATTTTTTTCTCAAAAGATACTCAATCCTTTTTAAAATAATTGAGTTATTTGATCATTTCACATGTATTAAGAAAAATGTATAAGTAAAAAAAGGGAAAATGATTTTAAATATCTTTATTAAGTATTGATGCATTCATCATTATCATAAATGTAAAGTGGAATATATTGAATTAGAAATGATGAAATTATTATTAATTAGAGTGTGTAATTGAAAATATGTAATTAATATTGCATTGAAAAATGAAATGAGTCATATATTGTGGGACAATTTCTTTTACCAAAGTCATTTATTTTGGGACGCAGAGGAAGTAGTATGTTGCAAGAATATAAGTTAATATTTATTGGATAATAATCTCTTTGTTCTTAAATATAAGGGCGTATTAACCAAAAAATTGAGGTGAAATGTTTAATTAGCTCTATCAAACACGAATTGTTCAGAAAAACCTAAGTTTAATTGTTAAGACGAATTGTCCACTATTTTCTATTGATGAGGTGTGTCATGTTTGTCGTAAGACATGCGTGGATACCTTTGAGGAGCATGTCTTTCATTGTAAGGAGCTTCCCGGCTTTAAGTACAAACATAACTTTGTCAGGGATGTCCTTTTTGATATATTTAGGTGGGCAAAAGTATCAGTGAAGAAGGATGCATCTGTGAACTTCCTGACTGACCCACTAGATAGAAGATCGACACTTGGGTCTGCAAATGTTATGTTGTACGAATTAATAGGTGGAAAACATGCATATGTGGACTTGATTGGGGTTTCACCACTTATGGGTTTAGGTGTCGGGGCTTTTACGGTATGACACGCAGCCCTAAAAGTTGCGTCAAGCAAAGTGGCCAAACATGAGAAAGTGTGTTCTGACAATCAACATGCTTTTATGCCATTTGTTTTTGACACTTTTTTTGGCTTCCTAGCACCAGAGGTTGTTGACCTCCTAAATAGAGTTCAAAGGGTCCTGCATAGTAATGTCATGTCTCCTAAGTTCATGAATGTTCTGTTTACGAGAATTGATTTTGTCATCCAAAAAGACCTAGTTACACAGCTTGCCCGCTTGTCTTCTATTCATGTGTAACTAATCCTTGATATATAAAAAGTGGAAAACTATTGGTTAGACTTTACTTACTTACCGGTCAGACTCCAGATTACCAAGATCATTTTCCTAATAACCGAAAGGTTAACATTAAAAATATACTCCATCTAGTTCTTAATATAGAAACAAATTAAAAAAATTGATTCTATTTATAAGAAAACGTCACAACTTTTAAGGTGTAATTATTGTTTAAAAGACTTTTATACCCCTCTTTTTAATACTCCCTCCATCCCTAATAAGCCCGTTTTAAAAAAAATTGTCCCTAAATATAAGACTATCTAAAAATTTTCCTATATGCATTTATTATTCATTTTCCAACTATACTCTTATTAATACTAACAATTGTCTTGGAATATCAAAAATTGGCATTGACGCATTTATACAAAAAGGACAATTTAGTAATACTAATAAAATTTTCAGACTAATTTATTACTCTGAGAACTTTTATTAATACATGTGATTTTTGTAAAGTAATCTTATGAAAAAGAAATAAGAAGTATTAACGAGTGTACTCCCTCCGTCCCTTTTTATAGGAGTAGTTTACAAAAATCACGGGTATTAAGAAAAGTTATTGGAATAATAAAATTATCTTAAATCTGTGTGACTATTACTAGATTACCTTTAATTAAATATATATTTAATGTTAACTTTTCATATACCAAGACAAATTGGTAGTATTAATAAGGGGTATATTTGAAAAAAAAAGTAATTAATACATCTATGAATTTATATATGATCTTATATATATGAACAAATTTTTTTTGTAAAGTAACTCCTATAAAAAAGAACGGAGGAAATATTTAATATTTCATAATTTTCTATAAAAATATATTTATAAAAACATTTGAAAAGTTACACTAATCAATGACCAGAATGATTTTGGTGTTTTTTTTTCTTCTTATAATAACAAGAGAGAGTACTGTATAGTCAAACTCAAACTTTTAACTTTTATTTTCTCGCAATAAATATTGGCCTCCCTTTTTTTTTTGAGGAAAATATTGGCCTACTTGAATGGTGGGTTTGGGCAGGGACTTTGAATTTTCCACAACTGGCCTTATGTCACACGTATTAATGACTTTTGAATTAATGTAGTGTGTGGAATCGGCTTTTGTGCGAAAAACCATTAACCTTTCCTATTTGATTTCTCACTTGGTTCAAATGTTTACAAAAAAGGGCTTCTCTTCATTGTCAATCCCTCTCAATCAACAATCCTTGAAAGTCATGTCCTTTCTTTGAGAAATAAGGAGTTGAAAGTTGAGGATTTTCAAATTCTCATGTTGAGAGAGGTTCTGTGGTGGTGAGCGGTGGGGTACACTATTTGTGGGGTTTAGATCAAATCTTTTAAAACTCCTTGATCCAAAGGTAGGAAAAGTTTGTGCACGATGCACCACCTAGACAATTTACACACACCCGGAGGTGTCTTAAAATAATATATTCTTCGATCATTGTTATAAACAAAAATTAAATTTTTAGATTAATTGAATAACTGATGTATTTGATTTATAATATAGACAAAATATATCGATTATTCAATAAATCTACAAAAAAATAACTTTGACATATAATAGTGTGTAGTGCCATCCATAAACAAGAATATGTAATATCAGCCATCAGATTGGAGATCACAATCGTCATCTGCTCATCTATCATGACATGTGTAGGTTGTACCCTTTTGTGCACTTGCCTAAAATCATCTACGCATAAGAGTTCTTTCGCCACTCCAATTAAAACTTCTGCCACAGTTTTAAAGATATTCACACAAATTATTACATCTTTGTTAGCATGATCCTAATTTATTATATCATATGTCTCTTATTCTGATAATCAAACAGACCGTAAAAGCATAAAGTCCAGATAAGCTCCACAATCATCAATACTAACAACTACATAATTAACTAACTGGTCTTGTTAACGAGTGTTCTCGGAGCACTCTTTAAACATTCTAAAATAAGTAATTATTCTTTTAAAAAAATAAATATTTCAATTTCTAATGCAATTAATACACACATTTTTAGAAATACTTACCACTTATAGTCTTTAACTAGTGTCCCGGAACACTAGTTAAGATTTCCCTTAACTGAATGATAATCTTTAGACTTGGTAGGCACTACGCAAACAACAGTCATGGCACGATTTTGACTCCATCCAAGTAAGATACTTAAATCATGGGACATCGAATTTTCTAGATGTCTTCAAGATCCATAATAGTAGAACTGAACTGGTCAAGGGGGATTACTTAATGCCATGCCATCACAGCTAAGCAGACCCAAGGTCTTTATTTACCAAGACATTTTTTTTGCCTAAGGTGTTCCATGTTTTTTTGGAGCACTCAGCTTAACACCGTTTGAGCAAAAAACAAGTGTTGGAGAGTTTGATTTTGGTTGGAATAATTCTCGATCGGACTAACTTGCCTTTCGGCTTAACTGCATATATTAAGATTCCTTTCATCAAGAACCGGAGGGTTAACATAAAAAAAAACTCAAGTTATACAATGTTAATATACTAATTAAAACTAGGCTTAATTGCAGTTTTGGCCCCCTAAGTATCACGAACTTGTGATTTTGGCCCCCTAAAAAACAATAACAAACCAGCCCCCTAAGTTTAGCCATTTTGCACTTTTGGCCTTCCAAACCAATTTTGACCAAGTCAATACATACGTGACACCCAAATCACTTAAGTGAGGTGCCACATGTTTTAATTTTTTTTTTAAAATTCTAAAGCCATGCTGGAATTAATAAAACAAAAAAAAAAAGAAAGTCACAACACGTGACTTATTCTCATAACAAACTAACGTTTTGTTACTAAGTTTTGGCCCCCTTTGTTTCATCTTCTCACTGTCACATTCTCCATTCTTCACCCTCTCTTCCGAATCGTTCAACTTTCTCTGTTGCTTCCGCTAAATCGCTGGAAATCGAAAGAAGTAGGCCGATTCTAGGGTTTTGTGAGTTACTAATTTTGGAGAAGATGAAGTCGGTGGATAAAGGCACGAATAGGAAGGAGGCCGGTGGAAGTTCTGCTGCTCGACAAGACAAGGGACACGCAAAAGATTTCTGACAAGAATGTCTCAAAGTAAGTTGTATTTTGTCTTGTTTTACTTTGTTTGTATACTGTAGCTTGCATATACCACACATTCATGAATATAAAATGGTTTGTGAGAGTATTGAATACAATATTAATGTCCTTTAGGGGCTTATTTTAATTCAGTTCATATTATATTTGTTTTAGGGCTGTTGAGGACCACTCACTCAAGATAAGATTCCACTACAATGGTTACTTTATTTGTGATCTTTATGTTGACTACAAAAGGGGTCAAACTTATGAGTATGTGGGTACGTGGGACATAGATGAAGTTAACCTAATTGATTTAGACAAATTGGGGAGAGAAGTAGGTGTAAAGGGGGACTATAAGGTGTGGTATGCTGTTCCTGGGGGACAATTGAGAGATGGTCTTAGACTCCTCAAAACTGACAGAAATCTGGTAAGGTTCATAAATGAGTATAAGTAAGAGGAAAATGCTGATTTTTTACTTGGAACACCTAGGTTTGGATGAACTGGACAACATATATGACAATGATGTCCATAAATGGGTAGGTGATGAATCCGAAAGTAGAACAGATCCTGAGTGTATAGCTGATGAAGGTGATGAATCTGAAAGTGGAAGTGTTGATGGGGTATCTCTCAATGACAGTGACTATGATGAAGATTGGGACTGGACAACTGTGTTGCCTGACCAGCTAATTAATCCAACACATGTGGAGACCTCAAATGGGAGTGTTCAAACTTCGGTAGCTGCTGAATCTTCAAAGAATCATGCTGCAACAACTCTGTCGGATTTTGATGATGAAAATGGAGATTCATAGGATTTAGAAAGCATTTACTCTTCTGAAGATGATACTGGAAAGCAAAAAAATTACAAAGTTTAAGTTGTCTGATGATATTAAGTATGTGGTAGGACATATATTCACAAATGTTGAATTAGTTAGGACATCTGTAAAAGAGTATGCTTTGCAAAAAAGGAAAAATGTGTACATTAAGAAGAATGAGAGGAAGAGGATTGTGGTTAAGTGTATGAATGGTTGTCCATTCCATATGAGGTTTAGTAAAGCTTAGAACATAAATCAACATCATTCAAATGCTTACATCATTATAATGCTTACAACAAAACATAACATAACTTTACATTAAATTGCCAAAGGTAAAGCTTACAACTTAACAAAATCATTCAACCTTATTCATGGCTAAAGCTAAAGCTAAAGGACACAGATGAACAACATAATCCCTAACACAACTATGGCAATTACAAGACTCCTTTCCTTCTTCTTCAATTCATCATTCTTCCTCAAAAGTGTTCGAATTATTTTCTTCTGTCTCTCAGGAACCTCAAGATCATACCACCTAAAAAAATTGCATTTTCTTCTTACAAAATATTTCCCACATCCATGAAACCACCTCCCTGGATTTTCATCGGTCCAAACAGTGACCAATGGGAAATCAACACCACAATGACAAACCACTTTACTTAGATGCTTCAAGGATGACTCACTACCGATGAAGATGAATACTCAACCATTTTTCGTTTGCTGCAATACTGGGTATTTTCTGGGTAACCCAACGAGAAAGATGAAGATGAAGATGCATATTTGATTAAGGAGAGGTGAGCAAAGAATCAAATTCGATTTGATTAACAAGGATTATGTGAATCGAAATCAAATTGATTGAAGGATGAAGATGCAGAATTGGTGGAAGAAGAAGGTGGATTGAATCGCTTTTTCAGATTTGGGAATTTAGGGGTTTTTAAACCCTAACATATGACCGTTGGAGAAGAAGCTCACGTGAGCCTTTCATCCTATTTTCCTTTTTTTTTTCGTTTGGCACCTCACTTAAGTGATGTGGGTGCCACATATGCATTGACTTGGTCAAAATTGGCCTGGGGGGCCAAAAGTGCAAAAGGGGCTAAACGTAGGGGGCTGATTTGTTATTTTTTTATAGGGGGTCAAAACTGCAATTAAGCCTTAAAACTAATTATATGTGTGAATACTATGGTAAAAACATAAACTGATTCACTCTCCTGAAAAATAAATTTCTAAAATAATATCAATTGTCGACAAATTTAATACTACTATAATCTTTCAGTAATTTAGTCAATAAAGTATTATATTTAGAGACGGGTGTAATAACTAATAATTAACAATAATTTTGTAAAATTAAAATAATCTATCACTCATTTATAGATGTTGTGAATTCAATCTCAGATCACACCAATAAAATTAGATATGTGGAGCAAAAATCACTAGCAACCAAATCGTCGAGCAGTCTCAAGCAACACCAACAATAATAGATCTAGATCTAATCTAGTAACAAAGTGTAAAGGAAAACCACAAGCAAAGCAAGAATGAAGATGAAAAGAGTAGATAAACAAACACACTGATATTTGGTTACTTAGTTCGGAATGATCTACGTATGGAGAGAGATATCTCTGAATCACTATCAATGGGTTTCTTACTAAAAGATACAAAGGTTACAAGAAATCTCTACGAACAAACTAATTTCTACTCATTTCCTAATCTCTTCCCTTTATCAAGAGACAAAGGTTTTCACTCACCCAAAGTGTTTACGATGTTTCTCAACCCATGAATCTCCCCTAAGGACACGCATCTGTTAGCCTCTATGTTTTCTAAAAGTTCTCTATTTTGGTTTGAGAAGATTACACAATAATCGATGAAAGAATGCTTAAATAGCAGTTATGAACCCGAGCAAATCACCTCGCGATCTTCAAAAGTCGCTATCCCATTTCTAGCCATTGCAAAATTGGCTTGCGATTATGGGAAATTACCTTCCGATTTTGGATCATGAGCAAATCGCCTTCCGATCCAAGGCGATTTTTCCAGGACCAAACCAACTCCAAACTTCCAAAATAATTCCTCTGATGAAATTTGAAGGCACACGCAACAAATGTGGAAAAAAAAAAGTTGAAAGAATCCTAACACATACATTTTTTTTTTGGACAGGGGGAGTAGCATCTTAAGTTTATGTTTGCTATAGAATAGAAATAGGGAATATACACATGTTGATCAACATAAAAAAGAAAAGCAGGAAAAGTAACAAATTTACAAGGGAATCCTTCATATTGATTATATTTTAGGAATTACCATGCACATATATAGAAGAGAACAAGAAAAAATGTATTTATCTCTTCATTATGTCATCCTTCTTGATAGTAAAATCCCAAATGTCTCCATATTTTTCATTGAAATCCCATATGCTCATGGAATTATAGTCATTTATCAACTTGTCTCTAGCTCCTCTTTCCATGTTGTATATTTGAGGTTCAAAGTGGTGAGGTTGATCAGGTTTATCCATCTCAATAATGCAAAATACAATTGTAAATATGCCTGCTCCAATGAACAAGTACTCCCCCTGAAACATACATTGTACTTAGGATTCAGATCAATTACTTCTTCCTCAATGTATCAATTAATTTCTAGATATAGAACTTCTTCATTGATGTCAATTAACATTTAGAATTACCGGAACACCGAAGAATACCCCAGCAGCAATGGCTGGTGGGAAGAGCCATGAAATAAGCCCTGCATGAGAATCAAAATTAGAATTAAACATTAATCGAAATCAACAGTTATAGTCAAATTTGTGGTCATGGGCCAGCTCAAGTCGCAAGCTTTTGATACTGCAGAGATTTATGGTCAAATGTGGTCGATACCGCCTCAATCGCGGTTGCAGTGCAGTTGTAGAGACAAAAATATTTCGATATCGTTGATATTGTGATCAAGATTGCAAACTTTTCTGTTTATAAAACCCCGGAATTGCAACACAACCACGACTTATTTATTCATTAGTCATTCAGATCAACCGTTTGAGCTAATTGAACCACAATTTGGAGGTTTCACGGGCTTAATCACTCGTCGAGTTTTTAAAACATTCTTGTAATACAAGTTAGAAAATGATAGATATTGGTGCAAGGAAAACATACCTTGAAATCCAGTGGGGGGTCCTACTGCTATTATGTCATCCTTAATTGCACCCCAAAATGTTCCTGAAATTGACATTCATCATGAACTTTGATAGAAAAAGTGAAAAACATATACACGCTTGGTAAGGAGCATTTTTTTCATCATAGATTTCCTCCACAATAGCTAATGCCTTTATTTTGGTAGGGATTCAAAATTTTGTTCGTCATATTGTGGAAGTCTAAATTCACCCCGTTGGTAGGAGCATTATTTCTTTTCCCGGTCATTATTAATTTTATAGCTAAGAAAGATAAAGATTGATCTTTATGAATTTGAGGAATTGCCATCAAATTTTACAGTTGAAAGAAACAAACACCTAGTCATAATTTCCATATATTAAAATGTAAATAAATCTATAGTAACATGTTTACCGATTCATATATTAAAATCAATCCTGGGAAGAGTTTGTCCACCACTCTCTTAATATCACAATTGTTTGTCCATGAGATGTTACACCAACGGTAAGAGTTTGATATTGTATAGAGACTGGGTTTAAATCCTTTCGATAGTAATACGAACATTAATGTCACTTTAACTAATAATAATATTTTTATTTTCAATTAATAATAGTATGTTTTTTTTGAGAGATTTCATAATAATATTTTTAAAATCCCCATTTTTATTTCCATTAAAAAATTTAAGGAAACTAAAACTAAGAAAGTAAGCATTATTGAACAAACAAATACCTTTCTTTTCTTCACCTTCATGAAAAGTATGGTGATCATCAAATATTCCATACTCAAATTCTTCCTATAAAATCCACACAAAACAAACAAATATCATCACAAAAACAAAACTATAGTATAAAAGTAATTAAACAAAATGAAATGTATATATATGAAAAAAATACAGGTGGAATGCCATTAGTGCGAAATTGGTCAATAGGATCTTCATTAAGGTCAGGCTCAATAACATTGAAACCAGCATTCAACAAGAATTTTGTTGAGTTTTTGTTACTCTTGGTGAATATGCCATGATGAATGTTGGGTGGTGTTGGAGAAGAGAAGGATTTTGAAGTGAGTTTGGATGGAGAAGTGATGATGGGAGGGACAAGTGAGAGTGAGGAACATAGCGCCATGTGTCAGACTTGGTTGGTTGTCTTTCATATGTTATGTTATCTCCACTTTTATCACCCAATAAGTTTTATCTACTTATTTTGGAGCTTATGTTAGATTAAATTATATCAACTCACTACCCATGAAATTATTATTTCATGATGTACAAAAATTAGATTTTTGTTAAATTACCACTAAATTTTAATTTTTCTAATTTACTATCAATTAGTCCATTTGTCTCATAATAAATTGAAGTATTTAAGTTGCAAACAAGAATTTATCTCAAATAATTGAACTATATTTTTTTTTTGAGATAAATAAATTTATATGATGGTATAAAATTTATTTTTTGATCAATGCAAACAATAAAATTCAATATAATTCCTTTCCAACAAAATCCTAAAAGTCAACCACTCTAAGTACAAAAAAAAAAACACTCCATGTACAAAGTGCAAATCTTCTTTCTTCTCTTCCAAATTCAGTCACATAATCCACACTTGTTTTTCTTACCAACACCACGCAAGGTACTAACTACATAACACTGTTTCAGCTTTAGAGATGTCATTTGAGGTTGTTGAACACTCAACCACTGAGAAAGAAGACTATGCTTTTCTCTCAAACTTACTCCCACACTTTACTACTATTCCCAACATTCACAAAGCATGGCTTTTCAACTCACACACCACCAACAGTGAGCAATTCATAACCATCATTTATTTAATAGTTAGTTACTATACTAGTGTTTGTTAACTCGGCATCACGTTGGATTTGTCAGAATCATTGTGATTGTTACTATATGAATTCTATTAGTTAGAGTTAGTTAGGATGTTAGTTAGTATTTTTTAATAGTTAGTTAGTTACTCAATAAGCTCTATACATACAACACTTGTATACATTTTATACATCTTTTATCGATATGATTCCCTATTAATTTTACTCTCATTCGAGCTATCAAAGCTCTTTTATCACATTTTCTATTAATCCTCACTTATATTGCTAATTAAGGATGTTTTATTTCTGTTCCATAGCACAAGGAATGTTTTCTGTTACCCAACCAGATGTTTTAACAAACAAGAACAAGAGTTTGGTTCTGTCCTGTAACATTGTTAAAGAAGAAAATGATGATTCTGTTGAGTTTTTGTGGGCTCCGTTTCCAATTGAGATGTGTGGTGATGTGTCTATGATTGTTCCGTCGCCTTCTGGTTCTAAGCTTTTGGTGATTCGGAATGGTGCGAGTGAAGGAGGGGGTTCTTGTTGTTTTGAGATTTGGAGTTCTTCTTGCTTGGAGAAGGAGTTTCATATTCCTCAATCAATGCATGGATCAGTATACAATGATGGATGGTAAGTTTGATGACTTATGAGATTGAGATGTATTTATTATTATTAATTATTCATGTGATGTGATTTTACAATGTTGAATTCAATGTTAAAGAGTTGCAATGTAACCAAAGCCTTTTGGCTCAATTGGTTGTAACCATGGTCTTTAATTGTGGTTGAGCTTATGCCGTGAACCTTTATATTGCGGATGTGGTCAAAATTGAGGTTGTGGTGCCAGTGTAGAACCCTCAAAATCCGTTATATTGTGGTTGCGGATCACAATTTAAAACCTTGGTTATAACTTGTAAGGCCAACTCTAGGACACTCTGGCTTTGACCTGGTGCTCTCAAGGAGTCCTATTCACTTCATATACAATTGAAATTGCAATCACAACAGCAATTTAAAACCATACTATTTTTAGCTTGTTCGAAACTAGTATTAGTTGTTTAATTTCAATGTTCACACTTTGAGATTTGGAGTTCGTTACTGCACGGCTCTTTATATAATGATAGGTGATCCATGATGTATTTACTTTTTCATTGGTCATTTCCTATTTTCTTGTGTAGTGCTAGTGATTATTCAATATTAAACTGTTAGGATGGTTTTTAAATAGCACACCGATCCTGCAGCTGACATTGCAGGATCGCAGTTTGAGGTTTTCACACCATCTTGACAGCTAATGTGGCTGCATTCAGTTACAACTACAGTAATTACAAATGCAACTGTAAGAAGAATTCTAAATTTTAGCTCATTAGCATCTGGTATTAGTTGCTCCGTTTCAAATGTTTTCAGAATTCGAATTGTAAAGTTAATCTACTAGCCATTCCTGCACCATTCCACAATTTGTTTAACACTCGTGCATAACAAAGTTCTACTAAAAAAATGCACAATAAAGATTTGTTCGTTTATTTTACTTTGGTTTAGGTTTGAAGGTGTCTCTTGGAACTTGGATGAAACATTGATAGCATATGTAGCAGAAGAGCCCTCTTCTACAAAGCCAGTATTTAATAATATGGGCTACAAGAAAGGTGGTTGTGCAGAAAATGATTTTGTTAGCTGGAAAGGTCAAGGAGAGTGGGAGGAGGATTGGGGAGAAGCATATTCTGCAAAGAGACAGCCTACACTTTTTGTTATCAACATCAACAGGTTTTTCATCATTCATATTAATGTCAGATATTATTTAGGGTCAATAGTTGTCAAGTAGCGGCAATAGCGGCGCTGTAGCGCTATGGCACAACAGAACTTTAACTAATTGCTATTGTGCCACGATACACTGTTTAGTACAAAAGTGTTCTCAAATAGCGGCACTATAGCAGTGTAGTCTAACAAACCACTATTTTCCGTATTTTGCGATTGACAACAGAGTAAATCTTACTTTAACTAGTATTTTCGCAGTGGAGAGGTACAAGCTGTCCAAGGAATTGACAAATCTTTGAGTGTTGGCCAAGTAGTGTGGGCTCCATTTACTAAAAACTCGGAACAATATCTTGTTTTCGTTGGGTGGTCATCTCAGAAAAGAAAGCTTGGTATGAAGTACTGCTCTAACAGGCATTGTGCATTGTATGCGGTTAGAGCACCGCATCATGAGTCCAAATCCGAGGAACCAGAGATCAGTGAGTCACCTTAGTAAGAAATTCTTAACTGCACATGTTCTTATAAGTTTTAGAAAGTACAAACTTGTTGCTAAAGAATTATGAAACTAATGTTTTACATGTAGCTCAACTGAAGAATTGCATGCAATGAACCTAACTCCAACAATAAGCAGTGCTCTTTTTCCACGTTTCAGGTAAGCTTGTGGAGTCAGATTCTCATGTTTAGTATATATTAGTATATACCAGTCCAAATGGAAAGTATATATTAGTATATACTTGAAAAATATTAGTATATGTGTGGTGTTCCTAAAGCAGTAACCATTATTCATGAATTTTCTACCAGTCCAAATGGAAATTTCCTTGTATTTTTATCTGCAAAAAGTGCTGTGGATTCTGGAGTGCACAATGCTACAAATTCACTTCATAGGATTGATTGGCCAACTGATCTAAAACTGTACCAATCTGCCAAAATTTATGATATTGTAAGCTCTTGTGGCCAGATTAATTTGGATGTACTTGGTTTGATTGCATTAATTTATTAATTTTGACTTTAGAAGTTTAGAGTAAATTCTTAAATTAGTCCTCCAACAATTAGGGTGTCATCGCACTAGTCTTCCAAGGAATTTTCATCAAATAAGCCTCATCAGTCATCATGTTCGCCATAGGCAATGTTTAAAAAAGACATTTAGTTAGCCTCGTAGATTGTTAGTTCTTCAGGATTTGTTTTTTGTGGTTTGCTGTGACTTGCTTTTTAAAGAACAAAACATGACATGTTAATAGAATATGACTCGTCTTTTTTTCTTTCTTGCCAAGCAATAACAATCTTCTAAAACTTAGGCTAAGTATTTTTATTTACAATTTGTAATCTTTGCAGAAGTCATAGCGTGCATGTTTTTGACAGTTATTAACTCTGGTTTTTTCAATCAATTCTGAAGATTCCTGTTGTAATGTGTGCTGAGGATGGTTGTTTCCCTGGGCTTTATTGTACAACTATCCATAATAATCCTTGGCTTTCTGACAATTGCACAATGATCTTATCATCTATCTGGCACAGCTGTGAAGTTATCCTTTCTGTGAATGTGTTGAGGTAAGTAAGTATATAACAGCAGAAATGCTTTTATCCATTTATTCATGGTTATCAACTTGTGATTCATATTGTGAACCGGAAGAACTATTTCCTAAATGGTGAATCAAATATTATTATGAAGATACATTAAAAAAATATGATAACCATGAATACATAAACCATTAATAAATATGATATACATTCGAACCTCAAAATATTTTAAGATTCAAGTCATAAATAAAATGACAAGAGAAAAGTGGCTGACTATAAAAAGTTGACAAAAAAAGTGGCTGACTACACTAACTTCAGGTAGTGATTCATTGAAATGAATTGGATTTCTTTATAGTGAACTGAGATTCAATATGAAACTCATGTACAAAATAGATACACACTAGAGATTAATATCTATCGAGTTCAATCTTGTATTGAATCAAGTTATGGCTCGCATGTATCGTATGATACTGATAACCATGTATGTATTCTTTATGATCAATTTTTTTTGTCATTACAGTGGGGAAGTATTACGTATCAGTCCTTCAGACTCAAATTTCTCGTGGAATCTTCTTACACTAGATGGGAACAATATTCTTGCCGGTAAGAACAAATTATCAATTCATCTCTACTTTGGTTGGTCTTCTAAATTGGAGAAGTGTGTTTTATCCCTTTTCCTTGTTAATCGTTTTGCAGTTTCCAGCAATCCAGTCAATGTTCCTCAAATTATATACGGAATGGTCAATGAGAAGGCAAAGAGAAATGCTATATGGAGTTGGTCAAAGATATTCAGTCCCATATTCAAATGCTCTGACAAGGTTTATTATTTCTTTTGAGATAGTAATGGAAACTGTTGTCGCAAAACTATACTATTCTATACGTTTAGACGTGAACCAATGGATTTTGGTTGCAGGTTAGATCTTCGCTGTCCTCTCTCCGGTGCAGTATACTGAATATCTCAGCCCCAGAAGCTTCTTATTATCCAACAAAAGGTCTTTTAGTTGCTTTGGTTTCTTACTCATGGATACGTAAAAATTAAGTTGAATGACCGAATGAGATTTGAGACATATTTTACTTTGTGTGTTTATTCTCACAAACTAGTTGAGAAAGTATCTTATTCCATCTTATGGAATTCACTCTTTATCTTTTATTTTTTGTATAGCAATGATTTGTCATATTAGAAATGTTAAAGCCTTTTTGGTTTGAGAAAATGTTTTCTAATTTCATATCATGTTTTTTGTAATGCAAAAATTTCATATTATTTCACTCTGTTTCTAAAGATTTGGATAAGAAGCAACATAAACAATAGAAAATTTATCTGTAATGATTAGTGAAAAAAATAAATGAAAATAGAAAACATGTTCTCAAGCCAAACAGACCCTTATTGGTTTTTCCTTTCACCCTTTTCATCATGCTACATTTAAAAGAAAAATACTAAAGAGGGAAACTGTTGTTAATTAAAGTGGAACTAATGACCATTTCACAGCCATCTCTGAAGGGATTTAAACTTTGTCTGTTGGACTTTTCATCACGTTACATGCTCCCATCTAATAAGAAAAATAACATAAGACAGCTTTTTATTTGTGCTAGAGGAAAATGTTATCTATTAGATCCTGCACAAAACTTTGGGAAATTTGAATTTATATTGAAATAAGTAGTAAAATGTTATCTATTTTTTGATTTTATTTCAGGTGCTGCTAAACCCTTTGAAGCTATATTTGTGTCATCCAAAACCAAGAACAAAGATGTATTTGATCCATTAATTGTAATCCTTCATGGAGGGCCACAAGACGTCTCGTTGTCACACTTCTCAAATACTTGGGCGTTTCTTTCTTCAGTTGGATACAGTTTGCTGATTGTAAATTACAGGTAATACATGCTCCTGAAAAACAGTTAAAGATTATTGATTTGACTCTTACATAATGGACACAAGGCTATCATTTTACACATTTTTTTCTCAGAGGTTCATTAGGATTTGGTGAGGAAGCATTACAATCTCTTCCAGGGAAAGTTGGATCTCAGGTATTTATTGTTTCATACATCCGAATAAAGTCTGGTAATGCTATCTGAGCAAACATCTGCTTCATTAGTTAGTTGCATATATACTGAACTTTCTGGTTGGTTATTTATTTTAGTTTTTCATGTGTAGGATGTCAATGATGTTCTCTCTGCGATAGATCATGTGATCAACTTGGGTCTTGCCAGTCCAACCAAGATTACAGTGATGGGAATTTCACATGGTGGTTTTTTGACGACTCATTTGATTGGCCAGGTGCAATAAGCTTGATTACCGTGACTTATTTCATTCTGACATATCCGTATATCTTCTATACACGTTTTTATTAACTCATCTTCTTGCAATACCAGTTCTTGTTAACGATTGCACTTTGTGTTTGTATGTCAAGAATCTCTTTTAACTTGGTTTTGTTTGGTAAAATGTAGTAGATGTTGAATAAGCTAGATGACAGCGGATGAGTTTATAGTGGATAGCTGATAGCACTTAAGTTAGTTGATTGAATTTGAATTGTTTGGTAAAATTAGCGGTTGAAATAATTTAAGCTCATAAATACTTTATTTTGAAGTAGCATCTCAAAAAACACTATAAGCGCTTTAGCTCAAAAACACTCCAATAATATGTGAGCTCAAACGCTGCTTGAAGTAGCATCTCAAAAAACACTTTAAGCTCGTGAAATAACATTTGTTACCAACCAACTTAATTTTGATTATACAAGCTTCTACGCTATAAGCTATCCTCTATAAGGTATCCTCTATAAGCTAGGAGTTTGGCCATGTCAAACAGAGCCATACTAGTTGCTATGTCTTGCATTTGCTGTGATTCATAACACCTGTTATACTAATATTGTCAAAACAGGGGATAAAGGTTCCGATAATACTCTACTAAGATGTTATGTGATATAATTGTTATTCTAATTTCTGCAGGCACCCGAGAAGTTTGTAGCAGCGGCAGCAATCAATCCTGTTTGTAACTTTGCACTGATGGTTGGTACAACTGATATCCCTGATTGGTGCTATGTAGAGGCCTTTGGAAGCATTGCAAGAAATGGCTTTACTGAAGCACCGTCGGCAGAAGATTTGACTCTCTTCTACAGCAAGTCTCCTATTTCGCATGTTTCAAAGGTCTTGCATTGCAAGAATTCTCTTTTCACTGTCTATCTGAGATCTTATCTTTTTAGCCTAACTGCACAGCTATATATTGCTTTTTCAATTGATATGAAGCTTGAATTTCTTCTCCTTGACATTTCCTGTTTCTTGCTTTTTGTGTTTTATGTATTTCATTCCATGGATATGTGGACCTGTCAAGGTTTTTTTCATCAGCATAATTGTATGATGATATTCTCTCCTTAAAGTTTTATTTTACTGAAAATTGAGCTAATGAAGTTATTTTACATGTGATTTCAATCAATGAGAGTTCGTTTTGTCAAGAAAAAACCAACGAGAGTTCGTCATTGAGTAGTCTACTTCTCTATTAGTTACACTTAATTGTTTCCAATTTTCATATAATTGAATTTCATGGTGATAGATTATGCATCCTGAATCAATCCTGAGCATTGGCTAAATGATTATGACATATCCTACTTCATATAGATGATTTCTAACATTATGTCTTTCGATGAATTCTGCAGGTAAAAGCACCAACACTTTTCCTTTTAGGTGCTCAAGATCTCCGTGTTCCAAAATTCGATGGACTGCAAGTAAGTACTACTTAATAGCTTTAGGTATAGTTTATTGAAACTCTCATGATTTCCTTTATTGATATTGTAGGACAGTAAAACTTTCATTGTTTTAAAGGAAATGATTCCTGGACATTAAAACTTTGACGTCAGATACGTTGTTCTTTAGTGTTTCTTAGTATTTTTGAAATGTGTGTAAGTTGTAAAAGATTAAAAGTAAGTGAGAGATAGAGATAAATATGTATGGTGTCGCGTACAATATCTGCATTTTGATATTTAAATAACATAATTGTTGTTTAAATGTCTAGTATGCTCGAGCTTTAAAGGAGAAAGGAGTAGAGGTCAAAATCATCATGTTTCAAAATGATGTTCATGCACTCAAAAGGTAGACAACTCCAACATAAACCCCTTTGCCTTCCTACTACATAGAATCACAATCATGGTTTTAAATTTTAATTAATACATTTCCTGAACTGTTTTGGAATTTTAAATAACCCTCTAAACTTTACATGTTTGTAAATGAATCTTGAACTTGTTATAATTTTTAATCAAGTCCCTTAACTAAACAGTTTTTGATTGGGTCCTTGAACTTTTAAATAATTTGTAATTAGATCCTTCAATTTAGAAATCTAATAAACAAACTATTTCAAAATTTAGAAACTTCACAAGTGATCTAATAATAAATTATTTAAAATTTCAGGTATTTAATGATAAATTATTAACAAGTTTAGGGACACAATTATAATTATTATTTTAATTGAGAAACTTATTTGAAAATCCTCAAATAGTTTAAAGACTTTTAAACATTTGATATTATATTTTTGCAGGCCACAATCTGAATGGGAATGCATACTTAACATTGCGGTGTGGTTCAACAAATACTGCAAGTAAGTAATGCACGAGTCACAATATACTTGAATACTACTCTGTCCCAAAATATAAGCAAAAATGAGTCAACATAAGTTGATGTATTTGGTACAAATTTTGAACCAAATACATTAACTTTTGTTGACCAATTTTTGCTTATATTTTGGGACGGATGAAGTATTTAGGATGAGTTGTTGAGACACGATCGATCATCTTTGAAAAACCTTGAATCGACATGCTCTCAGATGAAGTGACAATCAATGTATCAAAGTTTATATGTTTAATCTTTTATGAGTTGTTGGATTTAAGGCAAGATATTTAGCAAATATTACCGAATATCATTGCATTGGGAGCTCTAATTTCAAAGTCTTCAAGGAGTTATTTTAACCAGAGCAATTTTGATATGAAGCCTGTCATTCCTGTCTTCTGCTTCATCTGATGACAGGGCAAGAGTGGACTGGTTTTTAGACTTCTGAAAAATGAAGGACTCAACCAAGAATATCAAAGCAAAATAGTGGAAAATTCGAAATTTGAACTTTGTTCCTTGATGTTTAAACAACCGCAATTGCATAGTTGAATAATGCAAACTCGTTGTATAGTTATTATGTACTCACTCTATTGTGGATGGAATAGTAGATGTATTTTGCCAAAGATAAATATTTTTTCGGTGCAAATTTTGACATCAACATCATCATATGATTATACAACTTTTGAATTTTAAATTATTTTTTGTCATTTCTTATGATCGACTTCTCTCTCATCAAGTCTAACATCAACACTTTTCATATTTGAAAGTCTTTTAAGAAGCCGAAAGATGCTACATCATCCCTCAAATAAACAAATATTTTCTAGTACCTACAATTTTGTTGCAAAATTTAAGTTAATTATAAAATATGACATGTTATTAGGGTAAATACCTTAAAAACTTTAGACTACTAGAGTGTTTATCGCTTTTTTTAATATGCTAAAAAGAGAAGAAAGAAAATCACGAGGGTTGGTCAATTTTCTTATACATTTTTTTTTTATAAATTCTTCCATCATTTGATTATGAGTTTTCTCATTTCACCTACTTAACTTTAAATAGATACCAACAAAAATAAGTTGGATCCCATTGTTGTTTTTTTTTTTAGTCTAATTCACTCATGTTAAATTTTTGTGTCAAAATAACTACTCACTTTGGCAAAAAGATAGTATATGACTAACTACTCACTTTTTCAAAAAGATATACGAGTATTTTTACTATGAATTATTGATTTATGATTTACAGTTAATTATCATTATTTAGAAAAAAAAATAAATAATGTGACAGACCATGATAACAAATACATGGTAGGCTGGTAGCTATTTTGCCATTGTTATGTTTATGGGGTGGAGCACTCTATCAGTGTCCCCCTTTGCTATATTATCTCCAACTTCAACTCGTTTCCTCCAAAACCCATTTTCTACTATTTCTCTCTCTCATAATTCTCCTTTTCATTATTTATCATCTTCCACTTCAACAACTAAAACACCCATTTCCCTCCTCATGTAACTTTCTCTACTCACTCATCTCATTTTCTATTATCTCACTGTTTTATTAAACTTATTTCAATCTAACTTACTATAATCTTC
This sequence comes from Medicago ruthenica, assembly GCA_018208015.1. Taxonomy (NCBI): domain Eukaryota; kingdom Viridiplantae; phylum Streptophyta; class Magnoliopsida; order Fabales; family Fabaceae; genus Medicago; species Medicago ruthenica. Next base: position 88,251,739 of record CM031371.1, on the reverse strand, counting down.
AGCAGAAAATCTTCATCAATGGATAATCCAAACAAAGAATTTCCATTAGGAATAGACGAAGAAACAGAACAACAATATTCACTTCACTCCAATTTACTTCAACAATTCACCTCAATCTCTTCCATCGATAAATCATGGATTTTCAATTCAAGCTCAGGTAAATCCATATTTAAATCCAAATTAATATTTCAGTTTCAAAATTTCAATTTCATTTGATTCTGTTATTTTTACGGTTATAGCAGATTCTTCATCACAGGGAATGATGTTTTCCGTGAGTCAACCGAACCTTCTAGCGAACAAGAAACGGAAGTTCATTCTATCGTCAACCGTTAACAAACGCAGCGACGGTTCCGTTAGTTTAGATTGGGCTCCGTTTCCTGTTGAAATGAATGGAGTTTCTGTTATGGTTCCGTCGCCGTCGGGTTCGAGGCTTTTGATTGTGAGGAATCCAGAAGGTGATGGTGGTTGTAGGTTTGAAATTTGGAGTAATTCTTCTCTTGAAAGGGAGTTTTGTGTTCCGCAATCCAAACACGGTTCTGTGTATGCTGATGGATGGTAAATTTACTATCATTATTACTTCACATGTTATCTTAGTATTTGATATGGAACTGTTCAGATTCATTACACATTCACTAGGCTCTGTTTGGATTGGATAAACAATTTATAGCATACGCACTTGTCATCACTTATATCAGTTTTAATTTTAAAATTTAAACAATCTCGGTTGAGGTCAGTTATTACTACAATGTTACAAGTTTCTGAGCCGTGGCCTGTTTGGATATACAGCTTAGTGTATGTTTGGTTCTGAGTTGAAAAGAGTTGATTTCGAGTGAATTGATTCTGACTAAAATTGGGTCGAGAGTAAAGTGACTTGTGTTTGCATACATTCATTTAAAAGTGAGTTGAACTATAAATTTGAGTGTAAAAATCAATTCTAGAATCAAAAGCTACTTATCTTAGCTTCAAGTAGAATTGATTCTACTCTAAAGCAACCAAACATGTCTGAATCAATCAGTTCTACACCTTTCAGAGTCAATTTTGACCCCTCTAGAAGTTGAACCAAACATACAATTATTTGCAGCTTATAGCATAAGCACTTATAATGATAAATGATTATGTATAAGCTGTTTCTGTAATAAAAGATAAAACAAAATTAAATTGTTTTTTCGTATAAGGTATAAGCTGTTTTCATTAGCTATCTTGGAGATATTATGAAAATAAGCTGAAACGGTTTACGAACATGCTGTTTTCATAAGTTCTCTGAAAAAGTCTTGCAGGTACATATGCTAGTAAATAAGCTTAAATAAGAAAATACAAATAGGCCCTTAGTCATTGATTTAGATCGAATGATGCAGACTGCAAATTACACATTCACCATATCAGTTTTAAATAAACTTGGTTCAGGCCAGTTACTACATGACACTGTTACAAGTTACCGGAGGGAATATGTTCCAGTGTCATATTTTCATGTCGTACCCTTCAATAATACTTCAAAATTCAAATTGTATTTTACAATGTATTTTGAGTTTAATCGGGATGCCGTGTTGGACATCCATTGACAATTCAGCAGATTGCCATTGCCATTAAGCTCACTTTGTAACCACATTTAATTACCATTTCTTTTTACAAAATACTGGATTTTCATTAGACGTTGGTGTAAAATTAATTTACACTGACAATGTAGTCCCCTTTTCTCATTTATGTAGCTTTTTTTTTAAAAAAAAATAAAATTAATATGAATGCAAATGTCCATATCATAATGATTAGATACATACTAGCATTTCATTATATTTACAATGATGCATGCTATGTTTGGATTTGGATTCCCGGCATTAACACAATCACGTAGTTATCAATTTGGACAGTTAGACTAAGATTGGACGGCTCATATTCTGACTTTGTATTTTAGATCTGATTTACCGAAATCAGAACATGGGTCGTTTTCTCCTAACTATGTTCTATATTAGATTGCGTGACTGCGAAGATTTGTTTTTTATTTTTATTCTTATTTAATCTGCTGTAGTATAAGCTCTCAATTATAAGCTAGCTTATTATGCTTTTCAAACAGACCCTTAATCTCTTTTTAAATACAAAAACAGTAAAAAATAATCTTAATACCAAAACCAAATTAGTTTTTTTTAAGCTATATATACCTTTGTTTAAAAAAAAAAAAATCAACATTACCCTCTCGTCTAATATTGTCATGTCTTGTGACGTTTAAAACTTGGCTGTGTTCTCATGTCCTTATTGTAGCTCAAGTGTTTTGTGTTGTTTTCGTGCTTTCTAGCTGTTGTTTCTTTTTTGTATGTCAATCGGCTTATGTTTGGGTGTCTTGTTCTGTGATATTGTAGGTTTGAGGGAATCTCTTGGAACTCGGATGAAACTCATATAGCATATGTTGCTGAAGAGCCTTCCCCTGCAAAGCCTACATTCAATGATCAGGGCTACAAGGTAAGTGGTTCTGATGACAAGGATTCCAGCAGCTGGAAAGGTCAAGGAGATTGGGAGGAAGACTGGGGAGAATCATATGCGGGAAAAAGACAGCCTGCACTTTTTGTCATTAACATTACTAGGTTTTGTATAGTTTATATTCATTATGTAGTAAAGGTTTTATTTATGGATAAAAATCCTAATTACGATGGTGATTTTACAGTGGAGAGGTTCAAGCCGTCAAAGGCATTGACAAATCTTTGAGTGTTGGCCAAGTTGTGTGGGCTCCATCAAGTGAAGGCTCTGCACAATATTTGGTTTTTGTTGGATGGTCATATGAGACAAGAAAACTTGGTATTAAGTACTGCTATAACAGGGCTTGTGCATTATATGCTGTTAAAGCACCACACGAATCAAAACCTAATGAAAATGAGATCCAGTAAGTCACTTCAATTTAATTTCTTTTTGAAATTGATTTTGTTTTATTGAGTTTGGTTATGCTGAGCTGAAATATAAAGTTGTGATGATGCAGCTCAACTGAAGATGCTCAGGCACTAAACCTAACTCAAACCATAAGTAGTGCTTTCCTCCCACGGTTCAGGTAAGCTGGTACTCGCTTTCCCAATGCACATCAGAATCAGGACTTTTTTGGCCTCCTTGTTTATATGTTGGAGGAACTATTTAGTTAGAATTTGCTATAGTGGTATAGTTTTTGTATGCATGTAAGATATTGGTTGATGACAAGATGGTTGAGAAGTTGGTTAATGATGAAGGTAACTGTTTACATTTCAGCGAGCAGTACCATGGAGTCAGTATTGTGGGTGATGTGGATAGTGGCTAAAGTAGAATGAAGAAATTTTAAAAAGTTTATTTTCATTTTTCCTTCAATATCTTTTTTGAAACACTTTAATGATTATTGTGCAAATATTTTGAAGAACATAAAAAATAATCTGAAAACCAAGGTTTTACAACTCCAGAGTTTACCTCAACTCGTTTTACCTAGGTAAACTCGTACGAGTTTACCTAAAATTAAAATGTAAGCTAATATAAATATTGTAAATAGGCCAATAGTGCAAAATATGACTTAATTATAAAGGCAAAGTATACCTAACCATCATAATAAAGCGTTATGCTCAACTTAACATCAAAATAGAAAATTAACTCGCAAAATCATAAATATTGTGTGTTGTGTTGTTCATTTAAGAAGGTTTTAAAAGAAAGAAAGACAAGGCAATGCAATGCAAGGCAAGTAATTTGGGCTACTTGTGCTTGAAAAAAGAAATTGGATTTTAACAGAAAACAGGCCCAGAAAAAATGGCCCAAAACTAAAAAAGTGTGTTTTTTAAGTGTTAACTCGTAAACTCGGACGATTTTACCAGAGTTTACTACGTGTTAACTCGTGAAACATTGCGATTTCAACAAAAAACGATTTTACCTCCGAGTTAACACGATTTTGACACCTAAAATCGTAAACTCGTTAACACTCGATTTGTGGAACACTGCTGAAAACATCACAAACTGACCTAAATGCTATTTATGTTATCAGTTCTCATTGCATGATATGGTTCAAGAGTTATTAGTAATAGGTGTGGCAATATGATTTGCACATTTGATTCTAATACATGAAATTTCTACCAGCCCAGATGGAAATTTTCTTGTATTTTTATCAGCAAGAAGCTCAGTTGATTCTGGAGCCCATTCTGCTACAAATTCACTTCATAGAATTGATTGGCCTAAGGATGTGAAACTCTATCAATCTGCAAAAGTTCATGATGTGGTAAGCTTTTTTTACAACCAGTTTAACTTTAATCCAAACAATTGCTATGGAGCTTTGTTATCTATTGTTACTCTTGCACATTTTTATATGCTCATATTAATTAAGGCTTAAGAGTATGAATTTCTACTTTATCATATGCTTAAGAACATGATCTATAGATTTTTTCAACTTCTCATATGACTGAAGCAGCATCAAGACCCAACATCTGAACTCCTCTCTAAATTATATTTTCCAAATAAGATATAAAACGAGTATGGTAATTTCATTTTTTACATAATGACTGATTAGTTTTTGTCTTAAACTCAATGAAGTTATTGTAACTTTTTTGTATTATTTTTTAAAGATACCAGTTGTGCTGTGTGCGGATGATGATGGCTTTCCTGGGCTTTACTTTTCAAGTATCCTTAGTGATCCATGGCTTTCTGATGGCCACACATTGATTATACCCTCTGTCTGGCACAGCAGTCAAGTTTTACTTTCTGTAAATGTGTTGAGGTAAGGTAGCTATAACAGTAGGAATATATTTTATTAGGTTTATGTAAACCATTATGCAAATCATCTTGACCAAATTCTGCTCATTTTCATCAAATATAGTGGACAAATAAAACGAATCACCCCTGCGGACTCAAATTTCTCGTGGAGTCTCCTTACGTTACATGGGAACAATATTTTTGCTGGTAACTTTAGATGCTCATTTATCTTTGTTCTATATTTTTGGAGTATGATGTGTTACTTCAGTCTAACTTGTTTCAACTATATGCAGTTTCTAGCAGTCCAATAGATGTTCCTCAAGTCAAGTATGGAACCTTTGTTGAGAAGGAAGGTGGTAATAGTGAATGGAGGTGGTCAGATGTATCAAATCCCATATATAAATACTCTGACAAGGTTATTATGGATTATTTGTATGGGTTATTTTTGAATATAAAAACAATCTCCTGTATGCTAAAAGTGCATCATTGGAATTTCCTGCAGGTAAGATCTTTGTTGTCCTCTCTTACGTTTAGTATAATGAAGATCTCAGTCAAGGATACTTCTGAAAATCCAACTAAAGGTATATGATTCACTTTGGGTCTTTAGGCTAGACTAAATGCACAAATTTATCATAATGCAACTCTTATTTCCTGATCATCACAAATTGTGGGAGTAAACAATCATTGGCATTATGTGGGGCTTGGTATCTGTTATTGTTCTGCTACAGAACCAATTAACCACTTAAGAAGAAACCCCACAAGTTAATGTTTCTTGGATGTCTACACTTGTTTAGTGTGGCATATAAGAAATTTATTTATCCTGCTGTCCCTTTATAGTTCCTATGGTAGTGAGAAAATATAAATACTGTTGCATGAAGATGATAAATAAAAGTACCGTTTCATGAAGATGATTAATATAAGCTCTACTAAATAAAAGAACCACTTGTATTAAGGTGGTTAATGGAAATTTAGAAGAAAAAATATGAATCATAAGCTTGTGTAGAATTGGTAAGCTTTTGTGTTAATGGATAGCATGCTTAAGTATGACTATACCTGCAAGAAAAAACAGTGAATACAGAATCATTATTGAATTCAGATGATCTTGATTGTGCCTTATATTATAAAATTGGTGGCTGTGTTGAGTTAAACTGAAATTTTCCTGAAAATTTGATTTTCATTTCAGGTTCTTGTAAACCTTATGAATCTATATTTGTGTCATCAAAAACTAAGAAAAGCAACACATGTGATCCACTAATTGTGGTCCTTCATGGGGGACCACACTCAGTCTCATTGTCAAGCTTTTCAAAGTCACAGGCTTTTCTTTCTTCACTTGGATATAGTTTGTTGATTGTCAACTACAGGTAAATAATAACCCCTTCAGTGTCTGAGAATTTAAAATTCATCATTTGTTTGATGATTTTGATACCGAAAAATTATTTTATAATATTAACTTTTTAGCACAAAATTCTCTGCTTTGTTTATATGACTTATATTATGTGACAAAGAAGTTCAAGCCTTTATTAATTTATATTTAAGAGTATCAAAATGTCACCTTTGAGGGGTTCCTTCCCCTGATGAAGCTTGAGTATCATGGCAGCTTAGATGTATGTGATTGTTGAAGGGACATAAAATGACATATCTTCTAAATAATGAATTGCATTCTGGGTGTTTGGACAAATAATCTTTCCAAATAGTGTTCAATTATCCCCTTTCTTCTGAAAGCTACTATCATATTCAACATTTTTTTTCTTTGCACTAGATAATTTACCTATTAAGCTTCATATTTCCCAATAGTTTGGTTTATAAATATTTAATATCATAGTGTTTTGGTGAGGAAGCATTACAATCTCTTCCAGGGAAAGTTGGATCTCAGGTATTTATTGTTTCATACATCCGAATAAAGTCTGGTAATGCTATCTGAGCAAACATCTGCTTCATTAGCTAGTTGCATATATACTGAACTTTCTGGTTGGTTATTTATTTTAGTTTTTCACGTGTAGGATGTCAATGATGTTCTCTCTGCGATAGATCATGTGATCAACTTGGGTCTTGCCAGTCCAACCAAGATTACAGTGATGGGAATTTCACATGGTGGTTTTTTGACGACTCATTTGATTGGCCAGGTGCAATAAGCTTGATTACCGTGACTTATTTCATTCTGACATATCCGTATATCTTCTATACACGTTTTTATTAACTCATCTTCTTGCAATACCAGTTCTTGTTAACGATTGCACTTTGTGTTTGTATGTCAAGAATCTCTTTTAACTTGGTTTTGTTTGGTAAAATGTAGTAGATGTTGAATAAGCTAGATGACAACGGATGAGTTTATAGTGGATAGCTGATAGCACTTAAGTTAGTTGATTGAATTTGAATTGTTTGGTAAAATTAGCGGTTGAACTAATTAAGCTCATAAAATACTTTATTTTGAAGTAGCATCTCAAAAAACACTATAAGCGCTTTAGCTCAAAAACACTCCAATAATATGTGAGCTCAAACGCTGCTTGAAGTAGCATCTCAAAAAACACTTTAAGCTCGTGAAATAACATTTGTTACCAAACAACTTAATTTTGATCATACAAGCTTCTACGCTATAAGCTATCCTCTATAAGGTATCCTCTATAAGCTAGGAGTTTGGCCATGTCAAACAGAGCCATACTAGTTGCTATATGTCTTGCATTTGCTGTGATTCATAACACCTGTTATACTAATATTGTCAAAACAGGGGATAAAGGTTCCGATAATACTCTACTAAGATGTTATGTGATATAATTGTTATTCTAATTTCTGCAGGCACCCGAGAAGTTTGGAGCAGCGGCAGCGATCAATCCTGTTTGTAACTTTGCACTGATGGTTGGTACAACTGATATCCCTGATTGGTGCTATGTAGAGGCCTTTGGAAGCATTGCAAGAAATAGCTTTACTGAAGCACCATCGGCAGAAGATTTGACTCTCTTCTACAGCAAGTCTCCTATTTCACACGTTTCAAAGGTCTTACATTGCAAGAATTCTCTTTTCACTGTCTATCTGAGATCTTATCTTTTTAGCCTAACTGCACAGCTATATATTGCTTTTTCAATTGATATGAAGCTTGAATTTCTTCTCCTTGACATTTCCTGTTTCTTGCTTTTTGTGTTTTATGTATTTCATTCCATGGATATGTGGACCTGTCAAGGTTTTTTTCATCAGCATAATTGCATGATGATATTCTCTCCTTAAAGTTTTATTTTACTGAAAATTGAGCTAATGAAGTTATTTAACATGTGATTTCAATCAATGAGAGTTCGTTTTGTCAAGAAAAAACCAACTGAGAGTTCGTCATTGAGTAGTCTACTTCTCTATTAGTTACACTTAACTGTTTCCAATTTTCATATAATTGAATTTCATGGTGATAGATTATGCATCCTGAATCAATCCTGAGCATTGGCTAAATGATTATGACATATCCTACTTCATATAGATGATTTCTAACATTATGTCTTTCGATGAATTCTGCAGGTAAAAGCACCAACACTTTTCCTTTTAGGTGCTCAAGATCTCCGTGTTCCAAAATTCGATGGACTGCAAGTAAGTACTACTTAATAGCTTTAGGTATAGTTTATTGAAACTCTCATGATTTCCTTTATTGATATTGTAGGACAGTAAAACTTTCATTGTTTTAAAGGAATTGATTCCTGGACATTAAAACTTTGACGTCAGATACGTTGTTCTTTAGTGTTTCTTAGTATTTTTGAAATGTGTGTAAGTTGTAAAAGATTAAAAGTAAGTGAGAGATAGAGATAAATATGTATGGTGTCGCGTACAATATCTGCATTTTGATATTTAAATAACATAATTGTTGTTTAAATGTCTAGTATGCTCGAGCTTTAAAGGAGAAAGGAGTAGAGGTCAAAATCATCATGTTTCAAAATGATGTTCATGCACTCAAAAGGTAGACAACTCCAACATAAACCCCTTTGCCTTCCTGCTACATAGAATCACAATCATGGTTTTAAATTTTAATTAATACATTTCCTGAACTGTTTTGGAATTTTAAATAACCCTCTAAACTTTACATGTTTGTAAATGAACAAGTTCAGGTATTTAATGATAAATTATTAACAAGTTTAGGGACACAATTATAATTATTATTTTAATTGAGAAACTTATTTGAAAATCGTCAAATAGTTTAAAGACTTTTAAACATTTGATATTATATTTTTGCAGGCCACAATCTGAATGGGAATGCATACTTAACATTGCGGTGTGGTTCAACAAATACTGCAAGTAAGTAATGCACGAGTCACAATATACTTGAATATTTAGGATGAGTTGTTGAGACACGATCGATCATCTTTGAAAAACCTTGAATCGACATGCTCTCTGATGAAGTGACAATCAATGTATCAAAGTTTATATGTTTAATCTTTTATGAGTTGTTGGATTTAAGACAAGATATTTAGCAAATATTACCGAATATCATTGCATTGGGAGCTCTAATTTCAAAGTCTTTAAGGAGTTATTTTAACCAGAGCAATTTTGATATGAAGCCTGTCATTCCTGTCTTCTACTTCATCTGATGACAGGGCAAGAGTGGACTGGTTTTTAGACTTCTGAAAAATGAAGGACTCAACCAAGAATATCAAAGCAAAATAGTGGAAAATTCGAAATTTGAACTTTGTTCCTTGATGTTTAAACAACCGCAATTGCATAGTTGAATAGTGCAAACTCGTTGTATAGTTATTATTAGGTACTCACTCTATTGTGGATGGAATAGTAGATGTATTTTGCCAAAGATAAATATTTTTTCGGTGCAAATTTTGACATCAACATCATCATATGATTATACAACGTTTGAATTTTAAATTATTTTTTGTCATTTCTTATGATCGACTTCTCTCTCATCAAGTCTAACATCAACACTTTTCATATTTGAAAGTCTTTTAAGAAGCCGAAAGATGCTACATCATCCCTCAAATAAACAAATATTTTCTAGTACCTACAATTTTGTTGCAAAATTTAAGTTAATTATAAAATATGACATGTTATTAGGGTAAATACCTTAAAAACTTTAGACTACTAGAGTGTTTATCGCTTTTTTTAATATGCTAAAAAGAGAAGAAAGAAAGTCACGAGGGTTGGTCAATTTTCTTATACATTTTTTTTTTTTATAAATTCTTCCATCATTTGACGATGAGTTTTCTCATTTCACCTACTTAACTTTAAATAGATACCAACAAAAATAAGTTGGATCCCATTGTTGTTTTTTTTAGTCTAATTCACTCATGTTAAATTTTTGTGTCAAAATAACTACTCACTTTGGCAAAAAGATATATGACTAACTACTCACTTTTTCAAAAAGATACTAGACTTTGACCCGTGCGATGCACGGGTTGTTTTAGAAAGTCATAATTAAAACACACTGCACATCTAAAAAATGTAACATAGACTACACCTTAACTTCAAAACACCAAGTAAAAATGGCTCCCTCATAACATCTCTACACAAATATTATGTCTTTGATGGTATCTCTTATATCAGTAAATTATGTCTTTGCAGTCCAATATAAAGTTTATCGTCATATTTCCCTAGTCATGGATGTTACCCAATGTGAGCATCTTTCAAAAGTGCACAGTCTACAAAAAGAATGCAGGAAAAATTAATTAAAACAAAGAACAAATTAGCAAAACAAAAAGCAAATACATGGTTCAAAAATAAAATGGAATAGAAAATTGGAAAAGAAGAATTAACATAAATTGCTACTTCGTTGAACTTATGGTTTTTTGTTCATGTTCATACTTTCTGCTCCAAGAATTAGCATTTAAGGGGATTAATTTTATTAGTTATCAGTTAGAATAAGATTAAATTCTTCAAAAAAAAAGTAGAATACGATTAACGAAAAGAATACATAATATAGAATCCATTGACTACCTTCATTCCAATTTTGGCGTGTTGAGTCTCTTAAATAATGGACATTACTACTTTGCTGTAAAAAAACACACACAACAATGAGTTGTGAGCAACAAATTTGTAGATAGAAATTTCCTATTTTTTAGGCCAAAATAAAAGACATGAGAATAGAGACTCCCCCTTATGGTGAATAGAGACTCCCCCTTAATTTGATATTCCTACGGTAAAATCTCTCTCCAGGTTCTTCTCACTTGTCTCCTTGCTTCTTCTCTCCACAACCCTAGTTTTCCTTTGATCTCTAATCTTTTCTTGTTTGTTGTAACCCTAATTCTCTAATGCTCTCCTCTATTTATAACCTTTTAACAGAGCTAGGTTTCTCTCATAACTATTTAACGGGTTTACTCTTCAATTTTAAAATATATTATTAAGTACAAAAATATATTAGATTTAGTACAAAAATATCTCAAATTGAGTACCAAAATATATCATATATATCATATTCAATATAAAAATAGTATATTAGATTTAATTCAAAAATATCTCAAATTGAGTACCAAAATATATCATATTCAATATAAAAATAGTATATTAGATTTAATTCAAAAATATCTCAAATTGAGTACCAAAATATATCATATTCAGTATAAAAATATATTATTGAGTATTAAAATATATTTCATATCACAAACCAAAATATATTAGATTGTGCATAAAAATATTTTAGCAAAACTTGGGGACTAAGAAATCACTTTCTAACATATTCAATATAATAAAAATAGTATATTAGATTTAATTCAAAAATATCTCAAATTGAGTACCAAAATATATCAATATATTAGATTGTGCATAAAAATATTTTAGATTTAATTAAAACACTACTTAATTCCTTCATTCAAACCCCCCTTTTTATAATTGCCGTAGATATATATAAAATAAAAGCAATTATAAGTCACAAAAACCATTAGTGATCCAGTGGTTACAGCTGTGACCTATTAGAAGTTGGTCTGTGGTTCAACTCTCAGCAAAAATGTGTCATTTTGGGTGTTAGGGTTGCATTAGGGTTAGGGATTCATGTAATCAGACTACTTAACATTTATATATAATAAGTGATACGAGTATTTTTACTATGAATTATTGATTTATGATTTACAGTTAATTATCATTATTTAGAAAAAAAAAATAATGTGACAGACCATGATAACAAATACATGGTAGGCTGGTAGCTATTTTGCCATTGTTATGTTTATGGGGTGGAGCACTCTATCAGTGTCCCCCGTTGCTATATTATCTCCAACTTCAACTCGTTTCCTCCAAAACCCATTTTCTACTATTTCTCTCTCTCATAATTCTCCTTTTCATTATTTATCATCTTCCACTTCAACAACTAAAACACCCATTTCCCTCCTCATGTAACTTTCTCTACTCACTCATCTCATTTTCTATTATCTCACTGTTTTATTAAACTTATTTCAATCTAACTTACTATAATCTTCAGCAGAAAATCTTCATCAATGGATAATCCAAACAAAGAATTTCCATTAGGAATAGACGAAGAAACAGAACAACAATATTCACTTCACTCCAATTTACTTCAACAATTCACCTCAATCTCTTCCATCGATAAATCATGGATTTTCAATTCAAGCTCAGGTAAATCCATATTTAAATCCAAATTAATATTTCAGTTTCAAAATTTCAATTTCATTTGATTCTGTTATTTTTACGGTTATAGCAGATTCTTCATCACAGGGAATGATGTTTTCCGTGAGTCAACCGAACCTTCTAGCGAACAAGAAACGGAAGTTCATTCTATCGTCAACCGTTAACAAACGCAGCGACGGTTCCGTTAGTTTAGATTGGGCTCCGTTTCCTGTTGAAATGAATGGAGTTTCTGTTATGGTTCCGTCGCCGTCGGGTTCGAGGCTTTTGATTGTGAGGAATCCAGAAGGTGATGGTGGTTGTAGGTTTGAAATTTGGAGTAATTCTTCTCTTGAAAGGGAGTTTTGTGTTCCGCAATCCAAACACGGTTCTGTGTATGCTGATGGATGGTAAATTTACTATCATTATTACTTCACATGTTATCTTAGTATTTGATATGGAACTGTTCAGATTCATTACACATTCACTAGGCTCTGTTTGGATTGGATAAACAATTTATAGCATAAGTACTTGTCATCACTTATATCAGTTTTAATTTTAAAAGTTAAACAATCTCGGTTGAGGTCAGTTATTACTACAATGTTACAAGTTTCTGAGCCGTGGCCTGTTTGGATATACAGCTTAGTGTATGTTTGGTTCTGAGTTGAAAAGAGTTGATTTCGAGTGAATTGATTTTGACTAAAATTGGGTCGAGAGTAAAGTGACTTGTGTTTGCATACATTCATTTAAAAGTGAGTTGAACTATAAATTTGAGTGTAAAAATCAATTCTAGAATCAAAAGCTACTTATCTTAGCTTCAAGTAGAATCGATTCTACTCGAAAGCAACCAAACATGTCTGAATCAATCAGTTCTACACCTTCAGAGTCAATTTTGACCCCTCTAGAAGTTGAACCAAACATACAATTATTTGCAGCTTATAGCATAAGCACTTACAATGATAAACGATTATGTATAAACTGTTTCTGTAATAAAAGATAAAACAAAATTAAATTGTTTTTTCGTATAAGGTATAAGCTGTTTTCATTAGCTATCTTGGAGATATTATGAAAATAAGCTGAAACGGTTTACGAACATGCTGTTTTCATAAGTTCTCTGAAAAAGTCTTGCAGGTACATATGCTAGTAAATAAGCTTAAATAAGAAAATACAAATAGGCCCTTTGTCATTGATTTAGATCGAATGATGCAGACTGCAAATTACACATTCACCATATCAGTTTTAAATAAACTTGGTTCAGGCCAGTTACTACATGACACTGTTACAAGTTACTGGAGGGAATATGTTCCAGTGTCATATTTTCATGTCGTACGCTTCAATAATACTTCAAAATTCAAATTGTATTTTACAATGTATTTTGAGTTTAATCGGGATGCAGTGTTGGACATCCATTGACAATTCAGCAGATTGCCATTGCCATTAAGCTCACTTTGTAACCACATTTAATTACCATTTCTTTACAAAATACTGGATTTTCATTAGACGTTGGTGTAAAATTAATTTACACTGACAATGTAGTCCCCTTTTCTCATTTATGTAGCTTTTTTTTAAAAAAAAATAAAATTAATATGAATGCAAATGTCCATATCATAATGATTAGATACATACTAGCATTTCATTATATTTACAATGATGCATGCTATGTTTGGATTTGGATTCCCGACATTAACACAATCACGTAGTTATCAATATGGACAGTTAGACTCAGATTGGACGGCTCATATTCTGACTTTGTATTTTAGATCTGATTTACCGAAATCAGAACATGGGACGTTTTCTCCTAACTATGTTCTATATTAGATTGCGTGACTGCGAAGATTTGTTTTTTATTTTTATTCTTATTTAATCTGCTGTAGTATAAGCTCTCAATTATAAGCTAGCTTATTATGCTTTTCAAACAGACCCTTAATCTCTTTTTAAATACAAAAACAGTAAAAAATAATCTTAATACCAAAACCAAATTAGTTTTTTTTAAGCTATATATACCTTTCTTTAAAAAAAAAAAAATCAACATTACCCTCTCGTCTAATATTGTCATGTCTTGTGACGTTTAAAACTTGGCTGTGTTCTCATGTCCTTATTGTAGCTCAAGTGTTTTGTGTTGTTTTCGTGCTTTCTAGCTGTTGTTTCTTTTTTGTATGTCAATCAGCTTATGTTTGGGTGTCTTGTTCTGTGATATTGTAGGTTTGAGGGAATCTCCTGGAACTCGGATGAAACTCATATAGCATATGTTGCTGAAGAGCCTTCCCCTGCAAAGCCTACATTCAATGATCAGGGCTACAAGGTAAGTGGTTCTGATGACAAGGATTCCAGCAGCTGGAAAGGTCAAGGAGATTGGGAGGAAGACTGGGGAGAATCATATGCGGGAAAAAGACAGCCTGCACTTTTTGTCATTAACATTACTAGGTTTTGTATAGTTTATATTCATTATGTAGTAAAGGTTTTATTTATGGATAAAAATCCTAATTACAATGGTGATTTTACAGTGGAGAGGTTCAAGCCGTCAAAGGCATTGACAAATCTTTGAGTGTTGGCCAAGTTGTGTGGGCTCCATCAAGTGAAGGCTCTGCACAATATTTGGTTTTTGTTGGATGGTCATATGAGACAAGAAAACTTGGTATTAAGTACTGCTATAACAGGGCTTGTGCATTATATGCTGTTAAAGCACCACACGAATCAAAACCTAATGAAAATGAGATCCAGTAAGTCACTTCAATTTAATTTCTTTTTGAAATTGATTTTGTTTTATTGAGTTTGGTTATGCTGAGCTGAAATATAAAGTTGTGATGATGCAGCTCAACTGAAGATGCTCAGGCACTAAGCCTAACTCAAACCATAAGTAGTGCTTTCCTCCCACGGTTCAGGTAAGCTGGTACTCGCTTTCCCAATGCACATCAGAATCAGGACTTTTTTGGCCTCTTCTTGTTTATATGTTGGAGGAACTATTTAGTTAGAATTTGCTATAGTGGTATAGTTTTTGTATGCATGTAAGATATTGGTTGATGACAAGATGGTTGAGAAGTTGGTTAATGATGAAGGTAACTGTTTACATTTCAGAGAGCAGTACCATGGAGTCAGTATTGTGGGTGATGTGGATAGTGGCTAAAGTAGAATGAAGAAATTTTAAAAAGTTTATTTTCATTTTTCCTTCAATATCTTTTTTGAAACACTTTAATGATTATTGTGCAAATATTTTGAAGAACATAAAAAATAATCTGAAAACCAAGGTTTTACAACTCCAGAGTTTACCTCAACTCGTTTTACCTAGGTAAACTCGTACGAGTTTACCTAAAATTAAAATTATATAAAATTTATTATATACGTAATATATGTAAGCTAATATAAATATTGTAAATAGGTCAATAGTGCAAAATATGACTTAATTATATAGGCAAAGTATACCTAACCATCATAATAAAGCGTTATGCTCAACTTAACATCAAAATACAAAATTAACTCGCAAAATCATAAATATTGTGTGTTGTGTTGTTCGTTTAAGAAGGTTTTAAAAGAAAGAAAGACAAGGCAATGCAATGCAAGGCAAGTACTTTGGGCTACTTGTGCTTGAAAAAAGGAATTGGATTTTAACAGAAAACAGGCCCAGAAAAAATGGCCCAAAACTAAAAAAGTGTGTTTTTTAAGTGTTAACTCGTAAACTCGGACGATTTTACCAGAGTTTACTACGTGTTAACTCGCGAAACATTGCGATTTCAACAAAAAACGATTTTACCTCCGAGTTAACACGATTTTGACACCTAAAATCGTAAACTCGTTAACACTCGATTTGTGGAACACTGTTGTAAACATCACAAACTGACCTAAATGCTATTTATGTTATCAGTTCTCATTGCATGATATGGTTCAAGAGTTATTAGTAATAGGTGTGGCAATATGATTTGTACATTTGATTCTAATACATGAAATTTCTACCAGCCCAGATGGAAATTTTCTTGTATTTTTATCAGCAAGAAGCTCAGTTGATTCTGGAGCCCATTCTGCTACAAATTCACTTCATAGAATTGATTGGCCTAAGGATGTGAAACTCTATCAATCTGCAAAAGTTCATGATGTGGTAAGCTTTTTTTACAACCAGTTTAACTTTAATCCAAACAATTGCTATGGAGCTTTGTTATCTATTGTTACTCTTGCACATTTTTATATGCTCATATTAATTAAGGCGTAAGAGTATGAATTTCTACTTTATCATATGCTTAAGAACATGATCTATAGATTTTTTTTTACGGCAATGATCTAGAAAATTTAAATGTTGAATATGGTTTTGTTATTTATGTCTATGTTTTGCATATGATTTTTTGTTTCTAGAACATGTCTTTATTGTGATTGAAACGGTAATGCTTTTGGTCTGGTTAGGAAACTTCACAATTTCGTCTTCTTGGGACTGCATATTTTATTTGTCCTCTTATCTGAATCCTAGTTTCAATTTTCATAGATGACATTGAATTTGATGTGCACCATACTTGGTCTCATGTCTAGTATCATTTTCATGAGGCTGTTTGTACTGTCCTCAAGGATTCTAGCTTTTGAAACCTAGTAGATGTTTGAAACCCAAATACTAGTTTGCTTGGAAATATGCTTTTTCAACTTCTCATATGACTGAAGCAGCATCAAGACCCAACATCTGAACTCATCTCTAAACTATATTTTCCAAATAAGCTATAAAACGAGTATGGTAATTTCATTTTTTACATAATGACTGATTAGTTTTTGTCTTAAACTCAATGAAGTTATTGTAACTTTTTTGTATTATTTTTTAAAGATACCAGTTGTGCTGTGTGCGGACGATGATGGCTTTCCTGGGCTTTACTTTTCAAGTATCCTTAGTGATCCATGGCTTTCTGATGGCCACACATTGATTATACCCTCTGTCTGGCACAGCAATCAAGTTTTACTTTCTGTAAATGTGTTGAGGTAAGGTAGCTATAACAGTAGGAATATATTTTATTAGGTTTATGTAAACCATTATGCAAATCATCTTGACCAAATTCTGCTCATTTTCATCAAATATAGTGGACAAATAAAACGAATCACCCCTGCGGACTCAAATTTCTCGTGGAGTCTCCTTACGTTACATGGGAACAATATTTTTGCTGGTAACTTTAGATGCTCATTTATCTTTGTTCTATATTTTTGGAGTATGATGTGTTACTTCAGTCTAACTTGTTTCAACTATATGCAGTTTCTAGCAGTCCAATAGATGTTCCTCAAGTTAAGTATGGAACCTTTGTTGAGAAGGAAGGTGGTAATAGTGAATGGAGGTGGTCAGATGTATCAAATCCCATATATAAATGCTCTGACAAGGTTATTATGGATTATTTGTATGGGTTATTTTTGAATATAAAAACAATCTCCTGTATGCTAAAAGTGCATCATTGGAATTTCCTGCAGGTAAGATCTTTGTTGTCCTCTCTTACGTTTAGTATAATGAAGATCTCAGTCAAGGATACTTCTGAAAATCCAACTAAAGGTATATGATTCACTTTGGGTCTTTAGGCTAGACTAAATGCACAAATTTATCATAATGCAACTCTTATTTCCTGATCATCACAAATTGTGGGAGTAAACAATCATTGGCATTGTGTGGGGCTTGGTATCTGTTATTGTTCTGCTACAGAACCAATTAACCACTTAAGAAGAAACCCCACAAGTTAATGTTTCTTGGATGTCTACACTTGTTTAGTGTGGCATATAAGAAATTTATTTATCCTGCTGTCCCTTTATAGTTCCTATGGTAGTGAGAAAATAAAAATACTGTTGCATGAAGATGATAAATAAAAGTACCGTTTCATGAAGATGATGAATATAAGCTCTACTAAATAAAAGAACCACTTGTATTAAGGTGGTTAATGGAAATTTAGAAGAAAAAATATGAATCATAAGCTTGTGTAGAATTGGTAAGCTTTTGTGTTAATGGATAGCATGCTTAAGTATGACTATACCTGCAAGAAAAAACAGTGAATACAGAATCATTATTGAATTCAGATGATCTTGATTGTGCCTTATATTATAAAATTGGTGGCTGGGTTGAGTTAAACTGAAATTTTCCTGAAAATTTGATTTTCATTTCAGGTTCTTGTAAACCTTATGAATCTATATTTGTGTCATCAAAAACTAACAAAAGCAACATATGTGATCCACTAATTGTGGTTCTTCATGGGGGACCACACTCAGTCTCATTGTCAAGCTTTTCAAAGTCACAGGCTTTTCTTTCTTCACTTGGATATAGTTTGTTGATTGTCAACTACAGGTAAATAATAACCCCTTCAGTGTCTGAGAATTTAAAATTCATCATTTGTTTGATGATTTTGATACCGAAAAATTATTTTATAATATTAACTTTTTAGCACAAAATTCTCTGCTTTGTTTATATGACTTATATTATGTGACAAAGAAGTTCAAGCCTTTATTAATTTATATTTAAGAGTATCAAAATGTCACCTTTGAGGGGATCCTTCCCCTGATGAAGCTTTTGAGTATCATGGCAGCTTAGATGTATGTGATTGTTGAAGGGACATAAAATGACATATCTTCTAAATAATGAATTGCATTCTGGGTGTTTGGACAAATAATCTTTCCAAATAGTGTTCAATTATCCCCTTTCTTCTGAAAGCTACTATCATTCAACATTTTTTTTCTTTGCACTAGATAATTTACCTATTAAGCTTTCATATTTCCCAATAATTTGGTTTATAAATATTTAATATCATAGTGTTTTGGTAGTGAAAGAGGATAAAACTGGGAATTGTAATCTGAATGATATGATTAGATCGATATGGTGTGGTTCAGTACATCTAGCCTGTTGGCCCTCCCTATCATTACTAATAAAGAGAGCATGTGTACAACTAATCTTTTAATCTGCTTGTTGTATCATATAATATACTAAATGCTTTTGTCTAAGAACGATTGATATTGTCAATACCTTTATGAGATAGCGAGTATGACCCCACAATGCCTGAAGCCTCTTTTAGATGTCATTTCTATAGTTGAACAAATGTCTAGGACTACTGGACTAGTACTTCTACAAGTTTCTTACTTGACAATATTTCGCAGAGGTTCATTAGGATTTGGTGAGGAAGCCTTACAATCTCTTCCGGGAAATGTTGGATCTCAGGTACTTAATTGTTTTTCCTTCTGAGTTCTAAATTTTCATTTTGCCATGTTATCTATCTACTACAGCTCTCTTCCTAAGCAAGTTAAAAAATTATATTATGACCTTTTTTTTATATTAGGATGGATCTTGATCTGTGTCATATGCAGGATGTCAATGATGTACTCGGTGCTATTGATCATGTCATAGACTTGGGACTTGCCAGTCCATCAAAGATTGCAGTGCTTGGTGGTTCACATGGTGGCTTTCTGACAACCCACTTGATTGGCCAGGTACAACAAGTCCACGTGCTTTGACTTTTGAAATCTTATACATACATTTTTATAAAGAATTCTTTTACCTATTCATTCTTGCAAGTTAATCCCAATTTTTGTGACATTGGAGCCTTGGATTTATTGTCAAGATAACTTAAAAAGGGCTTGTGCATGTAACGCTGTAAATTGGATATTCACAAAATTAATAGGTTATGTTGAGGGCTGCATATCGTTTTTCTAGTGGCAGTCATTATTCTTATTAGTTGAGTAATTTTATTACAATAGCATCAACAAAACAATAGTAAAACTTATCGTTATATCACATAATGGGGGGTTGAATCCTGAAAATAATGGGGGCTTGAATCCCGAATTTTATTTATGTCAAAGTGACAAAAATTGTTTGATCGTTTTCAAGAAACTGGGGTTATAGGATTTCCAATTTTGCTGAACTATTACATACCAGTATAGGATCATTTGATGCAACTTTGAATTTAAGTGGCTTTTGGCGTAGCTTCAGTGGTAGAATTTTTTTGAAGCAATTAGACACTATTTAGAGTTGCTTCCGTGTAACTAGGTAACACGATTGAGTTGTGGAATCGGTCTCTCAAAAATATATGGTAAAGCTTCTTAAATGGGGCCACTATGGATCTGACATCTGCTTGGATCCCTCTGTGGCGGAATTGTAGAAGCTTTATAACACCAGAGTCCTCTAAGCAATTAGATAATATAAAAAATAAATGGAGTCTGAATTTTATATTCAAAAAAATTCACGAAAGATGTATATATATTAGCAATTAACCTGGTGTGCATGATAAATATTCACTTTAAAAGTGGTGTGACTATGTCTAGTGAAAAACTTAGCCTTTCACAATTTATCTTAGGTTTTGTTTTAAGATTGTTCATAATTTAACCATGTCTTTCTAATTGATATAGGCTCCAGAGAAGTTTGTTGCAGCAGCTGCTAGGAATCCTGTTTGTAACCTTGCGCTGATGGTTGGTACAACTGATATTCCTGATTGGTGCTTTGTGGAGAGCTATGGTACCAAGGGAAGGGATAGGATAACTGAAGCACCTTCAGTAGAGGATCTGACTCTATTTTATAGCAAGTCTCCTATCGCGCACCTCTCGAAGGTCTGTACACTAAAATAAGCTTTTGAAATATTGGATTGCATTAATGTTGCTCAGTATTTTATGCACTATCCAAACTTCTAGAAATTAACAATTCCAAAAGTACTCGAACAATAATTCCTTCAAAAAAGGATAGTGGGCTTGGTATTTTTAGCAAACTGCTTTAAGTGTTTTAATTTTTCAGTACTTGCTTAAAATTTTATTTTGTTTCATACTTTTTTTCCTCATTCCAATTTATTGAGTTTTTTACTGTCATTCCTTTGGATTGCTTGACAAAAGTTATACCTGCAGACAATTGGTCTCAAATTTAATACGCTGCTCTAAAACCTACTATAGTTTATAACACTATTTATAATATTTGATACTTGTTAATCTCTGGCATTACAGATCTATATTTTGATGTTTGCAGGTAAAAACACCAACAGTGTTTCTCTTAGGTGCCCAAGATCTTCGTGTACCAATTTCGACTGGACTACAAGTAAGATTTTGATTCTCTGTAAATGTGTTGCATTACCTTCTTAAGTATGAATCATGTGACGGAGAAAACCATATTTTTTAAATCTGTAGTATGCTCGGGCTTTAAAGGAAAAAGGAGTACCGGTTAAAGTCATCTTGTTTCCAAACGATGTTCATGGAATTGAAAGGTACACAAATATTACATAAAAATCTCTCTTATGCCTACATAGAATTGTGAATTGTGATTGATAAAATAGTTTGGTTTAACTTATATGTACAGACCACAATCCGACTTTGAAAGCTTCCTTAGCATTGCTGCATGGTTCAACAAGTATTGCAAATGAGTAGCATTTTAAGATACCAGTGATCGAATCATATAACTTCCTAGATATTCTTGTGTATACCCTGTTATGTTTCGAACTGTATTTTAAATATGAAAAAGATATTGGACCGAACTGTATTTGTTTATGTTTTTTATTTGTTGCAACATTTCTTAAAGATTATATCAACCAATGATTGTTTTGTATGCTGATCTTCCAACTCTTCATTAACAATGGATGTCCACAATAAGAAGGTTGTGCCTAACATGCACCACCTTGAAGCAATTCATCCTTCAATAATTCAACTTTTCTAGTGTGAACTATTCTCCATTGTAAGAGTTTCTTTGCAAATCAATGACCAACTTTGGCACCACCAAGACTGTAGCATTTGAAGATTGCTCTTCCCCCAACCAATATTGCTCACTCCCAAAGAAAAAGACGAAACTACCCCTGCATGAGCTAACTCACGATCGGTAGCATCTGCGTGACTTAACTCACGCATGTTATACACCAGCGTGACTTAAGTCACACTCGGTATATATCAACGTGAGTTAATTCACGATGAACCTCAACGTGAGTTAACTCACGCTGAAAAAGAACAGGAATACATATTAACACATGTTTCAATGATGCGTTTGTAATTCGTTGCTTACGGTGCATGTGGTACCATGTTAGCAATAGGACATGAGGGATGAGTACACACATGTGGAGGAAGCAACGAACCAAAAAAACCCCTCCAATTTTGGGTTTTGCCTTTTGGTGAACTTGTGCTCAAAATAAATATTCAACAAAACTTATATAGCAAATGAGAACAACTATTAGTCTAACTTAATTAATTATAGGGTAATTCATTATTATAACTAAATATTACATCTAATACATCCATCACATATTAACATTTTTTTAACTACAAAAGTCACATATTAACTATTGTCTTTTAAGGTGATCAGCGAGCTATAGCCTATATATGTATAGATAACCAAATCATATGGTCCTTGGTTAATTATCTTTTGTTGAGAATTGAATTTAAAGTTGAAGGAACACAAGTGGTCCTTTAAAATTTTCTCATTAAGTCTAGTGCAAATTATATGGTCCAGGTCCAAGTCCAACTTAGTTAATTATCTTATAATAATAATTAAGGAAAAATTATATGGTCAAATTCACGAATATAATAATTACGTGCACACACATATGATCACAACAAGTTTGAGTCAAGTTCGAATTAAATAAAAAAAACAGCCAAGTTTAAAATTAAACTAATTTTTATTGAGTCGGGTCGAACTGAATCTATTTTATTCAACCTGACCAATTACCATCCGAATTCTAAATGTGACACTTAATATCAGAGCGACTGATACAATAATCAACAACATAAAGAAACTAATAATACAATTTTATGTGCATATAGTGTGTGTATATAACTTTAAATTTATTCATTTTTTGCTGTAAAATACCCTTTAAAAAGTTTATTCTTTAACAGCTAAAATACTTATATTTTACTCTAAAACAATCCATTTACTTTATTTTAGAAAATCCAAATCCTAAATATAGTTTCTCTTTTGAACCAAGCTTCACACAAGCTTAATTGAGAAGACTCACTATCACACAATTAACGCACACTCACATGATAGTTGACACAAACACAGACCCTTCTTCCTTTCTCACGTGCTCTCTCTGCAACTTACTATTTTTCTAATTGAAAAATCACACACAACTAAGAAATAGAAACCACTTGCACAGTCCCACATACATTTCATTTTTTATTTATATAATTAAACAACCACCAAGTTTTTTTTCCTACTCATGAAATAAAATATTTTTCACTTTTTTTTACTTAAAATGCGTGAAATTGAACACCACAAGCATCGTAAGCAACAAATTATAAATGCATCATGAAACATATGTTAATATGTATTCCTGTTCTTTTTCAGCGTGACGGCATGAGTTAACTCACGTTGATATATACTGAGCGTGACTTATGTCACGTTGGTGTATAACCTACGTGAGTTAAGTCACGATAGGGATATTTTCGTCAGTTTGTATGTGAGTGAGCAATTTTGATTGGGAGAAGAGCAATTTTCGTAGTATTATCGTGAGGCTCCCACTTTCAAAAATACGAAGCCCAGAAATAGCTTAACATGAACTAGTTTATATCAATTTTTTTAAGCCCACACCTTGGTATCTTAACATAACTAATTAAAAATCATTTTTTTTTTAAAAAAATATGATTTTTTTTAGTAGTAAACAACACAAATATCTTTAGATTTTTTTTTTAAAATTTTAGCAAACAAAATCTATTTTTTAAAAGTTAAAACAAACACACCCTTAATAAGCATAGAAAATGAGTATTTTTTTTATTTTATTTTGACCGAGGAAG
Organism: Medicago ruthenica; assembly: GCA_018208015.1. Taxonomy (NCBI): domain Eukaryota; kingdom Viridiplantae; phylum Streptophyta; class Magnoliopsida; order Fabales; family Fabaceae; genus Medicago; species Medicago ruthenica. Next base: position 88,227,856 of record CM031371.1, on the reverse strand, counting down.
TACTACTCAAGCCAAGACCAATCCACTGCTGGTTCAACTAATTTTAAAGTTTGAAGTATTTTTTTTGGTCAAAGTAATTTTTTTTGTTGCGACAAATATATTTGTGTATTCCAATTAGACCGCCAACACAGTTGCACTTATTGTTCCACGTCCGTTTCCATTCCCAGCAAAACCGCTCAAAACAACAACCAACAGATCCAGAATCTCTATTCATGATTTGGATAAATCTCTCAAATGAGATTGGAATGCAAGAAGTAATGGTGAAGAGGGAGGCTCCTCGTGGCATGCAAGCGTGGATGATGGAGATTACACACACATGAACTGGAGCATTTCAGTCATGGCATCTAGAATCACCACTGGTAATTAATTTCAATAATACTACATCCATTTCATTTTAGAGCAAATATACTTTGTTACTTTTGATGAAATTATTTTTCTTTTCTCTATCATTTCCTTGTTTTAATGTTTTTTTTAATCGACATACATGCATGTTCCTTGATATATTTTAAAATGAGGAAATTATTGTTGAGGATGGATCTTGATCTGTGTCATAAGCAGGAGGATGTCAATGATGTCATAGACTTGGGACATGCCAGTCCATCAAAGATTGCTTGCATTGCTTGGTGGTTCACATGGTAACTAGCTAGGATGTCACACGATTGAGTTGTGGAATCCGTCTTTCACAAAGACAAGGTGAGGCTGCTTACAATGGATCTGACCCTTGCTTGGATCTCACTGTTGCGGAATCGTGGATGCTTTATAACACCAGATTGCTCTAAGTTATTAGATAATATAAGAAAGAAATGGAGTTGAATTTTGTATACAAACCTCTCAAAAGATATTGTATATTAGCAATTAACTGTTAGACCTCTTATTAAGAAGTGTTGAGAGGAAAAGAAACAGAAACTTGCCCTAGCAGTTTCTGGGCAGTTTTATTTAATAGCAGTTTGTGTGTATTTGCTGTTTATACTAGGAGTAAATAAGGAAAGACTAGACATAGTCAGTAATCCTAGAATATTTGAGCAGTTATTTGGAATGGGAGAGGTCCAAGGCTCTCAAATCTTTGGTAGGAACGTGTCTTTGTCTGTCTGTTCTTTGTAACATTACATTCCTGTTCAAGTATGTAATTATATGTTCTATCTCTGATTGGGAACCTTTCTCCAAATATTGTTCAATAATAATAAATAGTTGTTATTCAGTAACTTATTATATTGGTTCCAGTTTCTATCATTAACTTGGTTTGCTTGATAAATATTTACTTTAGTAATGGTGAAAGTTTGGGCTTTCACAGTTTATTAGGAGTTTTGTTTTAACATTGTTCCTAATTTTATCGTTTTCTCTCTATTTCTGTAGGCACCGGAGAAGTTTGTCGCAGCAGCTGCTAGAAATCCTGTTTGTAAATTGTAATATTGCGCTGATATGGTTGGTACAACCGATGTCCCTGATTGGTGCTTTGTTGAGAGCCATGGAATCAAAGGAAGAGATAGGTTTACTGAAGCACCTTCAGCAGAGGATATGACTCTAATATTTCATACTTCATATACTCTGGCATTGCAGATTTATATTTTGATGTTTGCAGGTAAAAACACCAACAATTTTTCTCTTAGGTGCCCAAGATCTTCGCGTCCGAATTTCGACTGGACTGCAAGTAAGACTTTGATTCTCAATTAATGAGCTGCATTACATTCTAAACTAAGAACCATGTGATAGAGAAAACCATACTCTTAAATCTGCAGTATGCTCGGGCTTTAAAACAGAAAGGAGTTGAGGTTAAATTCATCGTGTTTCCAAATGATGCTCATGGAATTGAAAGGTAAACAAATCTTTACATGAAAATCTTTCTTTAAGTCTAAATAGAATTGTAAATTGATAAATAGGTTGGTTTAACTTATGTGCAGGCCACAATCTGACTTTGAAAGCTTCCTTATCATTGCTGGGTGGTTTAACAAGTACTGCAAATGAGTAGCATTTTAAGATTCTGGTGATCAAATCATATGACTTCGTGGACAATCTTGTGTAACAATGTGAAGTTTTTGGTCGCATACGGACAACTTCTCAATGAGAAGCCATTAATTCGCCGGTGAAGAGATATGTTAGAAAGAAATGTGGTATTTATGAGTTTATGCATAATTTTGACCAGACATGAGAAGACAGAAACAATGAACAAGTTGTTGATTTTAAGAGTTATAGATCTGATCCGATGTTGACAACTGATCTGCATAGGATTGTGTAGGATGCTCCAGAAATTTACACATCATAGATATTTAAAGAAGTTAAAACCCACATTCTCAAGTCTTCAGTTTTTTGAGTGGGTGGAAGTAGAAGATAGGTTGATGTTTAAATTGACCAAAACATGTGATACAAAATATGATAAAAGATGTTGTTTATCACACTGTAAATTCTTTTTTAACTGTGAAAGAATTTGCAGTGTCATAAACAACCTCTTTCTTATATGTTGTATCACATGTTTTGGTCAATTTAAACATCAACTTATCTTCAATTTCCACCTGCTCAGAAACAATGAATGTTGAAGACTCGAGAATGTGGTTTTTAACTTCTTCAAGTATCTCTAATGTGTAAAATTTTGCAGCATCCATCTCTATGCTTTGCAGACCAGTTGTCAACACTGGATCAGAGCTATAACTTTTAAAATTAACAATATGTTCATTGTTTCTGTATTCTCTTAATGTCTGGTCAAAATGATGTATAAACTCATAAATGCTGCATTTCTTTCTAACATATTTCTTCCCTAGTGAATTGATGGTTTCACATTGAGAAGTTGTTCGTATTCGTCCAAAAAAGTTGCAGTAACACTCGCCCAAAACTCTTGAAGTTCACCGGGGTGAAATTTGGGTACATTGCTTTCTTTAAATTTGTAAAAAATTCTTTCATTTTAACATTTTCACAAGCATTCTTCTGCAAATGTCAAGCACACAGTCTGACATGTTTCTGGAAAAACAACTTACACCCTCTCTCATAGCTAGGTTACCATTGGTCACTACCGCTTTTGGTTGCCGATTTCCCATTGCTTATAAAAAGAGTTCAACACGCAATTATATGTCCTGGTTGTTTCATCTAAAACCAAAGCAACACTAAAAATAGTAGTTTGTGAATGGTTGTCACGGCCAGAGAATATAACCAAAGGATATTTATTTTTCTTGTATGTGGTGTCAAACACAATAACATCACCAAAACACACAATCATTTTGACTCCATCCATCTTCCCAAAATAAACTCTTCAATTTCCCATCATTACTGATGTAATATTTTGTATACAACGCAGGGGTAAGTGGTGCAAAAAATAAAACCAGGTGATTTCGAATACAAAAAGCATAGGGTTAATGTGCAAATCTTTAAATTCCAAGGTGTGCAGGTGCATCCGCTCACTAGCTACTATGTGCCTCTGTCCCTGCTATAGTTAGTCTAAATGATAAATAATCTTAATTTTTTTACTTACTAGTATATTTCTGGATACACAATGTTTTATACAAATTATACTGTTTGCAAAACTTTCTAATTACAGCATTTGAATAACATCCGTTTCATTCTCAGGGGATTCAAAATACAAAAAAAACATAGGGGTATATGTGCAAATTTTTAAATTTCAAGGTATGCAGGTGCATCCCTTGGATACTATGTGCCTCCGCCCTTTCTTTAGTTAGGCTAAATAATAAACAATCTTAATTAAGTTTTTAGTTACTAGTATATTTGTTAATACATAATGTTTTATACTACTTGGCAAAACTCTCGATTTACAATATTCGAATAATATTTGATCTTGTGTTACAATGGCGTTTACACCATAAGGAACTCGACGATCCTCCCCGCCCTTCTCATGTCTATATATCTTTAAGTTAACATCTCACATTCATTGTATATTAATTTCCCAATAAAAATTAGGTTTTTTTAGGTACCAATTTGTCAGTAATTACAATGTGCAAGAACTAATTATCGACAAATTAGTACTTAAGATAGCTAAATTTTATAGGCAACTTAGTCTCTAATGTAGTGATTATTGTGAGATTTGCGGAGACAAATTCCTAATGATTTATTTTTTTAAAATAACAAACTCCACATCATTAAGGTTCATAAAATTTCACTAATAAGTCAAATTTTTAGTGAAAGAAATGAACTTCCTCAAGAAGATCATTATGAATCATAAACATCCTCAAATGATATGGTTGATCATGAACATCATGAACAAAGTCAAAGATCTTATTCTACACGATATACCTGAAGAAACTATCATATCTATTATGTTAACCTTAAAAAAAGAATGCTTGCATTAAATCCAACATTGATTCCTCTATACATTCTATCAAAAAGAATGTTTCGAATATCTTCAAGGAACATTGCATGTTTTAAGGAAAGAAAATAAATGATAGAGCAAGGCCAAAGGAGAAATGCACTTGTTAACCTAAAATATACAAATTATCCACATTTGGTGTTGGGGATGTTCTGATGACTTCAGGATGATCCCTGTCTAATAGTACAAAAGTACAAACGTTTAGTGACAAAGGATGAAACATGATTTTACCAACATGTCACTTCTCCGGTACCAAATATGCATAGAAGTTCGAGCATTACTCAGACTTTAGGATGTTAAAACGAGAAAAACCAAGATCATTCTAATCCCCCACAACATCTCTTACATAGGAACTCATACACAACAATCATATTATGGCCATAGAGCATCGTAATGAAGTCCTTACTAATCGATATATACAAAGGACTTCATGACATTGATTTTCAAGAAAACATACTAGAACATAGGCAAAGGCTAGGGTGCACGACTAACATATGTCTCGCACGGTACGCAAGTGTTTATCAACCACATGATACATTGTTATCATGCACCTCCAAATATCCAAATGTTCTTTGACTTTCTCTTTCCTCTCTCACATTCTATGATCATATGCAAATATGCAACTATCTTTATCGAGTCTGAAAAAAACAATTAGTCTCCCAAATCCAAGATTCATCCAATAACTGAAACATTTTCAGCCCCAAATTTTTATTATTTATTCCCCCCTTTTTCTTTTATTTTTTGCATTATTATATGAAACCGGATATTAGTGAAGAAAGGTGATTATGAATTGAAAGGCCAATCTAAAACTGTTCTTGCAGATTTAATCATCAAATCTAAGCGCATATCTCCTCTAAATAAAACAACAAATCCCCAACCTCTGTCGGCAACACTACAAACTACGGTTCTGAATTTGCAAAATTTTGATTTGGTTCTAAATCGAAAAATCAAATTAAATTTGATTTGGTTTGGTTCATCGTTCCATCCGATTCAATGGCATTTTAAAAACAATTAGACTTTGTTGGAACATTGGTGTGAAGTTGGAAGGAAATTGAAAGATTAAACACCAAGTAATAAGACTTTGAGCTAGTGTGATGTGAATTGAAAAAATAGAGAGTGGGGGTCCCACATAAAATAGAACACACACATTAGTAGTGTTTAAATTGTGGTATTTAATTTTAAATACTTGATAATGATAAAAATAATAGTAATTATTATTTTTATTCATAGATATCACTTCCCATAATTTTAGTTTATGTTGGTTGTGATAAGGTTTGAGAATTCAACTGAACTTCCTATTTTTCCTTCATTCATATCCAATGAGTTTGTTTCCTCCACCTTTGTGGATTTGTTTCTTTTTGATCTTATCCACAAGCATTGTTGAACTGATTAGTGGTTAAGTTTCTTTTTGATCTTATCCATTAGAGTAACTGCTGCCGCAATTTTAGCTAAAACAGTTACAAAATCTCTATATAAATAGAGGACTCCACTCAGTTCAAAAAACACACCAAAGAGTTCTATTGAGTTGTCGAGAACTCTTTCTCTCTTCTCCCTCCAGCTTGTGTTAACGAGCTATTCTTCTCCTTATCTCATTTTTCTGTCCCTTCGGATTTAAGAGTGTTCTTAAGACCTTAGTCCCTATTCGGTATAATGTCCCTTCGGAATTAAGAAAGGTCTTAAAACATAGTCACTTCGATAATATATGTCCCTTCGGAATAAAGAGTACTTTTAAGATCATAGTCTCTTTTGAAATAATAATGTCCCGTCGGAATTAAGAATGATCTTAACGGTATATAAATATTCTTTCGATATTTTTCTACTCTTGGAGAAGTTAAAAAGTCAGAATGGTGATATCACCATATTTGAGTGGTCTTAGTACCATATTGATATTTTGGAGAGCTCAAATGTTAGAATGGTGATAACACCATATTTGAGTGGTCTTAGCACCATAATAGAGTGGTCACAGTACCATATTAGAAAGTGGTTTCAGTATTAAAGAGTGGTCTTAGTACCATATTGGAGGTGTAAATCTCGAACGGTTTTCTACAGTGCAGTAGTTGACCGCACAGTTGTAGCTGGGCTTGTTTTATCCTGGAGGCGCGTGGTTGATAGTCTGCCTTGCACAATTTTGGGCAGTGCCACGAAATGTCTTAAAGAGAGCGACCTGGTCGTGACTCAACCTAGTAACAACTTCGGTAGATATTCTATTTCAAAATAGAATTTGGAAATCCAAATACAACAGTTTGGAAATCCAAAAACAACAGACTTTCTCCCTAAAAAACAAATAAGATTCCCCTCCCTCCAAAAAAAAAAATGTTACAGCCACCGCCGCCCAACATAGACAACCCATTCGGGTCATGGGTCGGTTGGACCTAAACCTAACGCTCCTCCTGTGTCGACGGCTGAATAGCCCCTCCTCCATCGCCGCCTCCTCCGCTGGAGGATGAATGCGATGTCGTTGAGGATTCTCTGCATGTACAAGATTCTCAAAAGATTGCCTCTTGCCACTTGCTTTTGTTACCAACATACCGCTGAGGGGTCGTTTGTGTTCCATTGAAGTTATTTGAGGGGTCGTTTGTGTTCCATTGAACTTATCTGAGTTGTTGAGTTGTTGCAGAGAGAGAGGGAAGAAGAGTTGAGAGAGAGTGGAAATTGCTATGGTGTAACCAGGTGTATCATGAGCCCGGCTCATTTTGACTCGCATACCGTACGTGATATATGTGACTCACGCACCCTAGAGGGCTCCCTAGAACATATCCCATTTTATAAGTGCTCATCTATTCAAGGCTTCTTCAATTATCATACACATTCCAACTTATTAAATTTGTGGATCAAATCTTTTCAATCAAAGATTATAATAGTCTCTTGTGACTAGGAGTTGAGAATGTTCTCAACCACTGTAGTGAAAATATCATAACTTTGAGTATTGGATTAACCCGAGTAAATCAATGTATTTCACGTGTGTTGATATCTTTATCCTGAATATTTATTTTATGTTTAAGTATCAAATTCACACTAAACACATTCGTCAATTATAAAAATTTGTCTCAAAATAAACGACTCTTTTAATATTTAATATCATTTAATTAATATTACTTTTATCACTTAAAATAAATAAATATCTTCCATTTTACATTTATGTTAAAAATGAATACATCAATACAATTTTTTTTTTCAATTGTATATTTTTTTTAATTTTTGTAAAATTTTCACATGGGTACTAAAAAAATACTCTATTATATTTAATTTTTTTTTTGACAAAAAAAAACTCTATTATAATGTAACCAACAAAAATACTCAATTCTATTTTTTTTAAAAGAAAAAAAAAAGGAACTGTTTAAAACAAAACAATTTGAGCAAATAAGTTAAAGATAAAATGGGAAGAAACACAACACAATGAAAATCATATTCGAATCCTAAACCATAGCAACGTTTCTTGAGTAAACCGTTGTTAATTCTTCGCACACTGTTTTGTGTTAATCAATCTCAAACACCAATGCTTTTGAATCTTCAAATCAACACACTTTCACTTTTTGCTCCTCGACCTCGACATGAAACCATTTCCATTCCCAGTAAAACCACACAACAACATCCCAATGACCCAGAAGCTCGATTCAAGAATTTGAATCTGCACAAAAATGATGGGAAAAAGGGTAGCAATAATGGGTTTGTTTTGAGGCAAAAGAAGGTGCACACCAAGTGTTCGACGAAATGTGTAAATTACAATGGACGTGTTCCGGGCATTTTGCAAGCTTTGGATACCATTCATGATTTGGATAAGGCTCTCAAACCATTGAAAAAGAGACTTAGCAACAAGGAAATGAGTATTATATTGAAGGAACAAGTTTGTTGGGAAAGGGCTTTGATGATTTTTGAGTGGTTTAAGAAAAAGGGTTGTTATGAATTGAATGTGATTCATTATAATATAATGTTTTCGTTTCTTGGGAAGGAGAGGAAATGGATAGTTTTGGAGAGTTTGTGGAATGAAATGAATGAAAATGGGGTTGTGCCGGTGAATTCGACGTATGGAACATTGATTGATGTTTATAGTAAAGGTGGGCTCAATGAAGAAGCGCTTGCTTGGCTTCAGAGGATGCTAAGTCAAGGGATGGAACCTGATGAGGTCACCATGGGGGTTGTTGTTCAGTTGTACAAGAGTGCTGGAGAGTTTCAAAAAGCAAAAGAGTTTTTCCGCAAATGGTCAAGAGGTGAACATTTGAGATTAGACATTGATCATAATACAGTTGATACTCGTCGTCATGTCTGCAATGAGGTATCACATGTCAATGTCTGTTTAAACTCACATACATATAATACTTTGATTGACACATATGGGAAGGCCGGTCAAATTCGAGCGGTGTATGAAATTTTTGCTAGGATGATCAAACTTGGTGTAGTGCCGACTACGGTGACGTTTAATACAATGATTCACTTGTATGGAAACCATGGGCGCATACGGGAAGTAAGTTCCTTGTTGAAAAGAATGGAAGAGCTTCAATGCCTACCCGACACAAGGACATATAATATCCTTATTTCTGTTATAGTTAAACATAATAATATCAATTTGGCAACAAAATATTTTGCAAAAATGAAAGAGGCCTTCCTTGAGCCAGATGTAGTGAGTTATCGCACACTCTTGCATGCATACTCAACTCGGAATATGGTCCAAAAAGCTGAAGAGATCGTACGAGAGATGGATGAAAGAGGTCTTAAGATTGATGAATTCACCCAATCTGCGGTGACTAGGATGTATGTAGAATCATATATGCTGGAGAAATCATGGTTATGGTTCATGAGGTTTCACCAAACTGGGAATATCACTTCTTGCTGTTATTCTGCCAGCATTGATGCATATGGCGAGAAAGGATACACTTTAGAAGCAGAGAAAGTCTTTATGTGTTGCAAAGAAAGGAAGAAGCTTAGTGTACTTGTGTTTAATGTGATGATTAAAGCTTATGGGATAGGGAAATGCTATGATAAAGCATGTCAACTATTTGATTGTATGAAGAAATTTGGTGTTGCTGCAAATGAATACAGCTACAGTTCTCTCATACATATTTTGGCCAGTGCCAAGAAGCCACATATTGCGAAACCTTATCTGAATAAAATGCAGGAGGCAGGATTGGTGAGTGATTGCATCCCGTATTGTGCTGTGATATCGAGTTTTGTAAAGTTAGGCCAATTGGATACGGCGGAAGCATTATACAATGAGATGATTGGACATGCTGTGAAGCCTGATGTTATTATTTATAGTGTATTAATCAATGCTTTTGCTGATGTTGGAAATGTTAAAAAGGCTACCGATTATGCACATCGAATGAGAAAGGCAGGTGTCGTACAGAATCAAGCCATATATAAATCTTTGATGAAGTTGTATACTAAAGTAGGATACCTGAAAGAAGCACAACAAACATACACATTGCTTCAATCATTAGATCAAGTTCCTTCTGTATTTTCTTCTAATTGTATGATTGATCTTTATACCAATCAACTTATGGTCGAACAAGCGGAAGAAATATTTGAGAGCTTGAAGAAGAACAGCATTGCATATGAGTTTTCGTATGCAAGGATGCTATGTATGTATAAGAAAATTGGAAGATTGGATGAAGCCTTTCCAATTGCAAAACAGATGAGAAAACTAGGACTCTTGACTGATTTATTGAGCTATAACAATGTGCTTGGCTTGTATTCAATGGAGAGGAGGCTAAGGGAAGCTAAACAGACTTTTAAGGAAATGATAGAATCTGGAATTCAGCCAGATGATTTTACATTCAGAGCTCTTGGACAACTTTTGCTGAATTATGGTGTTTCAAAGCAGAATATTGACATGCTAGAAGTAATTGCGAAGAGGGATGCTCCTTGTGGCTTGCTAGCATGGATGAGGACCCTTTCATGCGTGCTTAAAGGAGATGATTACACACACGAATGGAAGCGGTTACTCATGGATGGACCTGTCTAGTCTGGCTTTCCATGGAGCTGATTGTTTGCTCATTTGATGGCTGCATGGCTGAGGCTATAATTGGAGCATTTCAATCATGGCATCTAGAATCACCACTGGTAATTTCAATAATACTACCTCTGTTTCTTTTTGGTCGTGGTTTTAAGGTTATTTACACTTGCAGTCAAGCAGTAAATCGTTACTTTTAATGAAATTATGTCTTTTTCCTATAATATTCTTAACTATTCATATCATCTCTTTCTCTCTACGGTAAATAATTATGGATAATTTTGACAAAACAATAGTTAAACTACTTAAAAATGACAAGTAGAAAAAAAGTAATAAAATTACTGACACTTAAAGAACGGAGGGAGTAACATGTTATTTTTTGGCTTGGTAGTTTGGATGGTATGGTTGCGCATAAAATATTAGGATATATCTGAAATATGATAATAGGATAATGTGATACTAATATGATATTGTTTCACACCTATTGAACACTGCTCTTCATTGAATAAAGATAATTTTCTCCACCAGAATAATTCCAAACATTTAAAAGAAATGAATTTTCGCTGTATGACTCTAGGTGTCTGTTGTTTTTCAGGATTCTGGGATGTGAACATGTTTTGACTCATTTAATGAGTATTCAGTGAAGGTTGGCAGTGGAAATCAGATTGTTGAGATCTCTTCAATTAATGAACTATAGGAACTTCTTTTTTCCCTTTACTACATTTTGATGACAGAAGTAATTTGATATCTAGAATGAAGATAGGAGTTAGGGAAAATATTAAATTGCATATTTGAAAAATTTGTCAAAGATATATCCCACCTAAACTCATCTTGTCGGTTATTGGAGACATTGATGCTACACACAGCCATCTTTGGTGTCTGGAGAAGATTTTGCTATCCACCTGCTAGACAATGCTAAGATTTTCACAACTTAATTTCTATTGTATATTTGTATGCTCAGTTCAGATAGTTATGACTGTTAGGTTTGTAAGTTTTCTTGAGTTAATTATGTGGTAATCCACTTCTATATAAACTTTGATCTCAAGTATTGAATTAAGGATTTCTGTTTTCTGAAAATATATTTTATTGTTCAGAGCTCTTATACTGAAGTTCTGAAGTCCAATCGTCTCATTCTCAAAACATCTTCAATGATAGAACTGTTCTCTAACAGTGAAGCAGAATCAGCAATTGCTAATCCTTCATGTTGGAATATTTTATTATTTAATTATATTCCGATATCATTATGTGGGCAAATATCATAATAATAATTATATTAGCTATTTATCAATTGTGAGCCTTAATTGATTAGTGATCAAATTAAGTAATAAGACTATTAGATTTTTAAATAGATAATTAATTAAATATTTAATTAGTTGATATAGACTCAATATGAGTGGATGTCTGGATGACCCATTGACAGAATAATGAAAAACCCTAATGACCATCAAATATAAAAGAGGCTATGATACCCAATACACAGCAAACTCTCTCTTCTCCCCATCTGAAGAGAATTAGAGGCATAAAGGTATCAGTTGAGAAAGAACCAAATCAGCCGTCGCTAACCCTTGTTGTTTGCTTCAAATCACCTCCTTTCTCTTTCATGTTGCTGGTGAGAGGTCTGCCATCAAAGCTTCATCAGGTATTCCTAATACCAAACTATTGATATCCTTGATAAATCAAACATGTTGTTGATCCGATCATAATCATGTTTACTGTTTTGTTTGGTTCCACTGTTGATTCATAATTATTGAACATGTTTTATGAAATCTATTATTTAATTTAGATCTAATTTTTCCAACAAGTGGTAACAGAGCAGTTTTCATGTTGATTTATTGGGAGAAATTGAAATTAATTACTCCCTCCGTCTCTTTTTATATGAATAGTTTACAAAAATCGCAGGTATTACGAAAAGTGTTTGAAGTAATAAATTCTGTCATAAATGTAGGTTACTATTACCAAATTACTCTTTGTCTATAGAGATATTTAATGTTAACTTTTCATATTTCAAGGTATATTGATAATATTATGTGGGGTGTATTTGGAAATTGAGTAATAAATGTATCTAGATTTTTGTAGATAGTCTTATATTTAGGGACAAAACTTTTTTTTAAAGTAGTGGGAGAGAGGGAGTACTTAGAAGCTATCCATAATTTGAGTTTTACTTTGGTTCTTCCAATTTATTTTTCCGTAAACCCTATTTTGGTTTTTGGGGTTTTTCGATTAGTATCTTCTGAACTTAATAAATATTTTCGTTTGTGGTAACCCATGGTTCCGGTTGAAACTCATTTAATCGATGAAGAGTAATAGAGTATAATATTTTTTTTTTATTCAACTCTTATTGCTTTGTTCTGTTTATGCGAGTGCCTGTTGCATCGATTTATGATTTTGCAAAATAAGATAAATTTGTAAAAGAAAAATACATGTACATCGATGAAAGTATAAACGAATTTCATGGATTCATGGATTAAGGATAAGGATTGGCCGATTTTGATCTTATACGGCCATACCTTTAATGATTTCAGTTTGGTGTGATTTAGAAACAGGTAATATATGATGGGGCCATTTTTTTTTTTTTTTTGACAAGAGATCGGGCCAATTTTTATTGATAGTTGATCCATCCGGTATAATTTTTAAATGAGTGAATAGGTAATTACCGCTTAAAATTGTAACTTTCGTCAAAAACCTCTTTGAACTGGAGTATTCCACTTGAAGGAGTATATATTTGTAGGAGCTAGTGGGAGCGATGTAGAACTTTAATTAAGTCAAGTACCACAAAATACATGTTTCTCTAAGAATGGAACATGAACTGATTCAGCAAAAGGTTGATGTTAAATCACCAATTCGAGTAGCACAAGATCTAGATGAGTCTGATATGTCATATCACTAGGATGAGAAACATGATTTTGTCATGGCTCAACAAGGTGATATGATGCTCATGGAAGATGAGCCCCGACTTACTAGAAGGTCGTAAATGGTTTGAATATGCAGAAGTGGCCAGATGTCATGAGATCTTATATAGAATCTATGTACACAAACCATATATGGATATTGGTTATATCATCCAAATGAGTATGACTCATAAGATGGATGTGAGTTTTCTTATAGAAAACTAACATGGATGGTATTGTGAATACCTTTAAGATGTGATTGACTGTAGAAGGTTTCATGCAACTCATGATTCAAATCATGACAAAACCATTACATCATCGTAATGCTTAAATCTAAACAATCCCACTTGCGATTGTTGTATAATATGTGCTCTAGAAGATGGATAACGAGATTGGATTCCTTACTTGGAATAACCTTATATATGTATTTGACATATGTAGGATTTCATTAATCCAAAGGATACTAGAAAGGTACATGTATTGCAAAATTCATTTATGAATTAGAGCAAGCTTCTCGAAGTTGAATTGTTTATTTTATTAATAAAGTTTTATGAAAAGTTAGATTAATAAAAGAACAAATTTAAATCTTGTGCACACAAGGAGATTAGTGGGAGCATTTACATTCGTCTGGTGGAGTATGTGGATGACATACTAGTCACCAAAACAATATATCTACACATGTGAGACATGGTTAGAAAATTATTTCTAATATGTACCACAATTGACTATAGTGTTCGACACAAGAATACTTTCAAGAATATCCATGGATGTCTTAAAGGACTTATGATTGTTTCTTGAACACATATGAAAGGAACATCGTAAAGGAGTTACAATGATGACGACTTTCATATCAGTGTACAGTATATCCAGATTGCAATCTGGAATAAATGTTATGCTTGGATATTGTAATATCCCGCCTAAGACTCGAATATTTATTAATATTGAGACGATGTATCAGAAATGTTTTAAGCAAAGGACAATTTGGTAAATTGTCAATTAATGGGTTTATTTGTATGGTAAGTGTAATATCCCGCTTACGAGTATCAGTTATCAGTGGTAGAAACTTATTATGCAAGCGATGGCAATATGGTAATTACTTGGCTTAAGAAGATTATTTAAATTAGAGGGGGGAAGATATTTTCCCATTTCATTTTCCTTCTTCTTCTACTCTTCTCTCACGCCCCCATCTCCTCTCATGATCCTCACACAATTCTCAACCAATCAACATGCAAAAGTGGGATTATGGCCCTTAGAGCAAGCTAATCAACGCTCAAGCACAATTCTTCCTTTCCTTTGTCTACTTGGCCGAACTCTCCCTCTTTACCCTAACCCTAATTTCTTCCAATGTCACCAATTCAAGCTTATATGCTAAGATTTCACCTCCCATCATCAAATTGGACGTTTGGGGAGCTTTAATTTGGAGTGGGTACAAGAACTTGAGTTGGAGTAAGAGTTTTGGCTTGGAATTGGGAAAATCTTGAAGTCTCACCATTTCATCAATTCCTCATGTCTTTCCAGCAATTGAGGTGAGCTCCCTAGGGTTTTAGAACCCTTATTGAGTAAGTTTAAGAGTAATTTACACTTAGAGCAATTTTTATAAAAGTGCCCTAATTTATGTTAAATGTTAATTCCTTGTTCCAGCCATGTTTAAATGATTTATAAGCTTAAGAAAATCCTTTTTTATGCCATTTGGGAAGCTTGGGTGTGTTGGGATGGGTTGGAATGATGAAAAATATCAATTTTGAGATTTTTGGACCTGTCATGGTCGCTACAGCGAGCTGGAGCTCGCTACAGCGACCAGGCAGAATTTTATTCTGCCTACTGTCGCTTCAAGCGCAGGCTTGTCGCTTCAAGCGCAGGCTTGTCGCTACAAGCGCAGGCTTGTCGCTACAAGCGCGCAGGCCCAGACAGCACTTGACAGCTTTGCTGTTTTGGGTGTTCTGGGGCGTGTAGGCATGGTTTTTCGCATCCGTTTTCTCCATAAACATTTTAGAAACATTCACCACCATTCTAACACATTCAAGAGGCTCCCAAAAAGGATGAAAATGTATGGAACAAGGATTGTGCATTGACTTAGAATAGTTTGAATTAAGAGGGCAAAGTCTAGACGAAGATGCAAATGATCTAGCAACTAAGTAGTGGCTTATGATAACGATAAGCCTATGATCCTATACTTATAGGTTATGTTTTTGGAAGATTAGTCCCCTCAAGAAATGCATTTAATATGCAAAGCTTATGGTAGATTAATAGACGTACTTTCAAGTATAATAGTTAAGAATTAATGAGGGATAAGAATGATTCAATGATCAAAGTTAAGAACCTCTTTATAGGTAAAGCTTTAAGAATGAATTATCCAAGAATGCATTAGATATGCATAAGTTAAAGTTATAAGATATATACATATATATATATATATATATATATATATATATATATATATATATATATATATATATACAAAGAATAAGAACAAAGTAATTATAAGATGGGCTTGATGTGTCTCTCGTATGCTCGCTAGTTAGGATACGAGGGGTTCCTGTGAAGTTACCGCCTTAAATGGCAGCCGGAACGGTGAAGTTACCGCTCGTGAGGGCAGCTACACATCCAAGTCTATAAAGTTAATGTGTCTCCTGTATGCTCGTTAGTTAGGATACAGGGGGTCCCCGTGAAGTTACCGCCTTAAATGGCAGCTGGGACGGTGAAGTTACCGCTCGCGAGAGCAGCCACACAAAGAAAGAGGAGTCCGGTGTTAGCCTGATATGATAGGAATTTTCACCGGTAAGAAGGGAGATGTACTTCGGGGTTACTCCACCCGGATGCACTCCGTAAAATGAACTCAGATAATATTGTTTGTTCAACGCTGACTTACTAACTTAATGATTAAGAATGATATAAACATATATATATATATATTGATGATTATGAATTATGATGAGAATACGACAAGTAGTCAACAGAGAAAGAAAGTGATCATAGGATGTCCCCAGATCACTAAGTATAAGTTAAAGTTTAAAGTTAGAGTATGAAAAGACATGATAAAGACAAGTAGCGATCCTAAGCTTTCCCCTTGATCGCGAAATATTTAGAGAAAGACTTGGCGATCATAGGTATCCCCAAGATTGCCGAGAGTAGGCACGGCGACCCTAGGTTTTCCCCGTGGTTGCCAACAGTAGGTTGGGCTGGAGCTCACTGAGACATTATGTCTCATCCCAATCCTTCTGGTGCAGGTTTACAGGCTAGCAAGAGATGTTCATGAAGATCTTCAGGAAGACGCTGGATGGAGTGCAGATGCTCGTCAAGGACAAGCTCAGGAGGTTGACAGATTATCTATGTATATGAGAGTGTAATTGTAAATGATATCTGGATATTTGTATAAACGAGCTATTTGTACTCATTCAGTAGTTTTATATTGTATTTATTATTGAAAATTTTAATGTACCCAGTATCAGATTAATACACATACTAAATATTCTAGATAATTTAGTGTGGGTGTTACAGATATCAACTATGAAATTTGTAAAACTACAAGCTTCAGATAGTTGTTGTTTCTATTACAGATGCCAGATATATGATTTGGATTGTTTAGCTCATAACTAAGCAAAAACATGTGTTTCTTGCGTTGCGGATTCCATTGATCCCTTCTGAGGTGAAACTGGTTTAATCTTGCTAGCAATGAAAACTAGATCTCACAAATGATTCAAATGTATATGTTGACACTTCAATTTCCTTTCGATAGAAGATCGAAAGTGGAAATTGAAAAAAGTATAACATATCAACATAGGACAAGTTCCTTATATGCTAGTATAGTATCTTGGCCATAGTGTGCTTGATGCTAACACTTGACCAATAGAGATTGAGTTAATATTTGATTGACTTTTAGTGCTAGTGGGAGATTGTTGGAGTCAGCCCTAATAGCCAATCTATTTTGATTGGATTTGGCTTTGTATCATGACTTTGATATATATATATATATATATATATATATATATATATATATATATATATATATATAAGACATTTATTTATTCTTTTGTTTTGTTTCAAAATAATAAATTCTCTAGAATAATTAGTCCGTTTAATGGAGTATTAAGTGTGACTTAATCGTGAGACCCATTAAATGAAAGGACATTATTCTTAAAGTATCCGTAGTCAAGCTTTATTGTGAAATAGGATAACATTAAATCGTAGAGACTATTATGTGGGTAGACTGATGATCACATCTTACATATCATAGATAAAGAGTTATCAAGTCTTCACATAGGTATAAATATTAAGAGTAATATTTATATTAGATTGATCCGCCATGAGAATACTACATAGTAAAAGTTATGAAAAGTGTCATAAGATATTCTCATAGTGATAGTGGTGTATTCCACCCTTTGACCTGAAACCACTATGTACCCTAGACATAGGAGTCGAGTTCTTTATCACCATTTGTCATACCCCATTTTTTGACTCATATTTTTCTTTGTTTTAATATGTTATTATTTCATCATTTTTATGACTTTTTATTATTACTTTTTGTTATTATATTTTATTTACACTTTTCACTACTTTTATTACTATCATTTTATTATTTAATATTATTATTATCATCATCATTATTATTAATATTATTGTTATTCTATTTTTTTAATAATAATATCATTATTATCTATTGTTATTATTAAGGTTTTATTAATTAATAATATTAAGATTTTCATCATTTTTATTATTATTATCATCATTTTCATTCTCATTACTTTTTCATTTTTATTTTTATTTGCATTATCATTTTTATTATTATCCTTTTCATTATCCTTATTATTATTATTGCTATTATTTATTATTCATTTCCACCTTTTATTTTATTTTAAAATACAAAAATTCAAAAAAAAAAAAGGGAAGTTCGCAGTGCGAAGTGGCCTTCGCACTGCGACCTCTGCGATTTTCTGCAGAATTTTTATTTTCTTTGATTTATCTATTTTGTTTTCATTTGTAATTGTTATTATTAGTATTATTGTTATTGCTATTGCTATTTGTGACTGATTTAATGCAGCAAGGCAAGAATCAAAGTGTGACATTAAAGGTAAAAGGAAAGAAGGATTTTCTTCCAACCTAACATGTGCTCAAACAAATTGGCTGCCCTTGGTCAGCTCTTGTCCCTCCAAATTGACCCATCATCCAACCTGAGCTTGCCAGCCAGCTACTTGATCCCTTTCCTTCCCTTTTTCTCCACCAAAACCAGTCAAACTTAAGTGGTTTTTGCTTGCAAAAAGCTGTTTGTGCTGCCCTGTTTTGAGCTGGATTTCTCCTCCCACACACCAGCCCACATGCTCATTTTGCTTCCCCCAATCTCCCTGTACATGGCAGTACACGTTTTCATTGCTTGGCCTTCCAAGATTGCAAGGATTGATCCCAAGAATCACCCCCTTTGCAGCTGCCCTGTTTTTCAGTTTTTCTCATCATTACCTTCTAGAATCAGCTGCATTTGTGGCTGAGATCAGCCAAGGTCTTGCCCCTTGGCACAAGGCAAAGCAGCTTCTATCCATTAGCATTAAATGCAAAGTGTTTTAGCCTGGATTTAGCCCACAAACCAGCTAGGATCTAGGATTTTGTTCATCATTACATGGATTGCATTTTTTGCCTATAAAAGGAATGGCAAGGCATAAAGATTAAGAACCAGTTGCACACAATCAATAGACCAGAAAAACAGCCTTACACACACACAATACACACGAAATTCACACCAAAATCCATCCCATTGCAGCATCAAATCAGTTCATACACCAAAGCAAAAACAAGTTAGAGTTCATAACCTCTAACCAATCAAGCAAGCCACTTCCAATCTATTGCACAAGCATAGCTAGGAGTTCTGTAAGTCTCCTATAATCTTTCTCTTTCATTTTGTTTGCTGTCTGCATCATTTGCTTTGTTTAATTTCATTTTGTGCACAAAAACCCCTTTTTGAAACTCAAAAGGGACCTCAAAGGGGCCAAGCCTTAAAACTGAGTTTTTACACTCCATTTTCTTCACTTTTGCAAAGCTTCTTAACCCCCTTTAGGTTCTGAAGCTTGCTTAGAAGCAGTTTCTGAACTTCTGTTCAGAAACAGCTTCTGAGTTCAAAATTTCGCATACTTCGCAGAGCAAAGTATTGCTCGCACTGCGAACACATCAGAACCTGACTTCGTAGAGCCAAGTTCTGGTTGCTCTGCGAAGTATGTGAAACTCAGAACATGAATTAGGCATCCAAATGTCAAATTTTTGGGGTTCCAGCCCTTGATTCAGAACCTAAAGAGGGTTAAAATACATTTTTTGTCCAAACCCTATTCATAATCATGCACAACTTTGAAAATTTCACAAGTTCGTGCGATAAAGTTTGAGTAACTTGTGAAATAAGTTATGTTCTTCAATTTTCAAAACCAAGTTTGAGCAATAGGCTAAGTTCTCTATTTTCAAAACCAAACTTGAACAATGATATTGTTCATGATTTTCAATCCAAACGCGAACTTAAGCCGAGCTTGCTCATTCTTTTTAAACCAAGCTCGAATGGAGCCGAACTTGTGAACTTTCCAAAGTTGTGTATGTTTTATGATTCTTGTTCATCATTCAAACTTGAACTACGCTTGTTCTTGAGTTTCAATAACTTAAGCAACAAGTAATGTTCATGATTTTAATAAACTCGAACAACAAACTTGTTCGTGATTCCCTTTTCTTTTTTAATTTTCCCTTTAAAAGCATTTTGGTTCCCTTTGAGATTCCTTAGAATTCCAACAAAACCAAACTTGAATGAAACGGGAATGGCTTGACGTATGTCTCCCCAAACCTCGGTTGCACGAATGCGTGACGTATGTCTCGTCGCTCGGGCAACCGTCATTCCACCTTTGACGCGTCTCGCACGCTCAACCTTCCCTTGGCCCCCTTGTGGCCATTTTTAACCTTTTCTTGGCCCTCGTGGTCAATCCGAACCTTTCGCGCCTTTGCGCGTTTATTTTCAACCTTTTACGCCTTGCGCGAATTTATCGCCTCCGCGCGTTTGTCGTTTATTTTTCAAACCTTTTACGCCTCTGTGCGTCTGTCTTCTTTTTTTCCTTAAAACATTTACGCCTTGCGCGAGTTTATCGCCTTAGCGTTCGTCTTTCACCATTAAAACTTTTTACGCCTTCGTGCGTTTTAAAACCTTTGCTCACGTCCGAGTGCGAATCCTTTTTATCAAATCATTTACCTTTATGCATTGTCGTCAATGGCCAGTTCGGCAACAACCCGAACAGTTGACATTTACTTTCATTTCTTTTTCAAACTTTTTTCGCTCGGACGCGATCAAATCTTTTTTAACTAAAACGAACCAACGTACAAACTTTTTCTACCAAAGAACTACGTACGCTTTGAATTCTCCGACTACCGGGAGATACATAGGAGCAAGATCGACATCTTGTCAAGCCCATTAATAAAACTTTCTTTTTTTCCCTTTCGTTTGTTTTTATCTCTTTTGTCCTTTTTATAGTATTATATTTTTTATATATGTTTAAACACGCAAGTAAAACATCGAAACATTTTAAGCCAAAGCCGACTAAGAGGTTCCCGTTGAGTACAACGGATGTGAGGGGTGCTAATACCTTCCCCTCGCATAATCGACTTTCGAACCTAAAATCTTTTTCAAGGGTAATTTCGAACTTTTTTCCTTTTCTCCCCGGAAAATTAAAAGTTCAGTCGTGATTTAAAATTAGTGATTCAACGATTCCCAATAGCTTGACATCCGAAATTCGACGCGACACCATTCAAATGTTATTTGTAATAGGATGACTATAAAGTAGGTTGATGGGTACTCCATGAATCATGCTAAGGGACATGAGTGACCTAGATGGAATTATAACAGGAGAAATGTCTGTGGGCCCAATATTGAACTAGACAAGGATGACACGGTCTATGCCTTGTGTTCATATAGACATGAGGGCAAAAGGGTAATTATACACATGATTATTATCACGAAAAGGTTTCATCAGATCACATGACATTCTCGTCACTTGGGTGGCAGCGACGTATTGCTAGATGCCAATCGATGTCTATAATATTAAATGTATAATTTAATATTATTATCAACATTACGGAAACTTATAGGGGTCACACACAAAAGACAAATAGATGAGAGAAATAAATAAGTAAGAATTATTTATAAAATAATAAGTAGGACTTATTAGTAATTAAATAATTAAGTATGACTTATTATTTAATTTATGAAAATAGAGAAAAGCGGCCACCGTAAGGTACAATGTGTTTAAGTGAAATATGGTGCACCGTATGGTACAATATATTTAAGTGCTTGGTTTGATGACCACACAACTGGTTCTATAAATAGAACCCTTGTGCTGAAGCAAGTTAGTAGTTGAACGCTTAACCTAATTCACAAATTCAAAAACCTAGCCGCCGCTCTCTAAACCTAGTCACTCTGAATCTCCGTTGAAATTGGCAAGCACCAGTCATCAGAGAAGTTCTGTTTGTGTGGACTGAGTAGAGGCATTGCTACGTTGCTTTGCTCGTGATAAATAAACATTTCTGTTACAAAGGTTCTGCGCTTTAAGAGGTAAACACAAAATCTTTAAAGTGTTTAAGTTTATGTGTTGATTTGTGATTAATGATTTAATCAAGATCCATTTCAACGGGATTTGTTCTGCTAAGAGGATTAAAATTTTGAAAACCCCACCTTGAAATCCCTTCACTGGACTACTCCTGGATTGTAGGAGCAATCAGTATAAAAATTGCCTTGTCTCTCTCTCTCTCTCTCT
The DNA here is from genome assembly GCA_018208015.1 of Medicago ruthenica. Classification (NCBI taxonomy): domain Eukaryota; kingdom Viridiplantae; phylum Streptophyta; class Magnoliopsida; order Fabales; family Fabaceae; genus Medicago; species Medicago ruthenica. The sequence continues at coordinate 88,205,953 of CM031371.1, read as the reverse complement.
CTCTCTCTCTTGCCATCTCTTTATCTTTGTGTTCTATACTATATCCGATGCAATCAGACTCTGAATCAGAATCTACATACCACAGATTCTGATCAACTTATAAACACTTAGAAGAAGAAAACTAGGAAAAAGCCAACACAATTCAACCCCCTTCTTGTCTTTTTCTCACCTTCAGTTGGTATCGGAGCACAATCTGTGCTCTGTCACTTAACAGTGCCACATAAAAAGATCCAAAGAGAAAAACATGTCTTCCACTAGTGAAATCTCTACTTCTGATATCAACAACACCTCCACCAATGATAAGAACACTTACTTAGTAAAACCTCCATCCTTCAATGGAGACGCTACACAGTTTTCATGGTGGAAGAGTAAAATGTACAACCACATCATAGGTGTTGATGATGAACTTTGGGATATAATTGAAGATGGAATAAGTTTTGAAGTTGATGAAGAAGGAATGATGGCAGATAGAAAGAAGCTAACATCCATTCAGAAAAGGGTCTACAAAAAGCACCACAGAGTAAGAGGGATTCTAGTGGATGCTTTACCTCATGCTGAGTACATGAAAATTGTAGAGAGATCAACTGCAAAAGCCATCTTTGAATCATTATGCTCTACCTATGAAGGGAATCAACAGGTAAAGGAAGCTAAGGCAAACCAACTTGTACATCAGTATGAGCTATTCAAGATGAATTAAGATGAAGATATTGAAACCATGTATTCCAGGTTTCAAACACTTGTATTTGGACTTCAGGTTCTAAAGAAAAGCTATGTTATATCAAACCATGTAAAGAAGATTCTTAGGAGTCTCACTGCAAGGTTTAGACCAAAGGTCACTGCCATACAAGAGGCAAAAGACCTAGACAAGCTAAGTCTGGAAAATCTAATAAGTTCTCTCAAAAGTCATGAGATTGAACTTGAAGGAGATGAACCAGCTAAGAAGTCTAAGTCTATACCTTTAACCTCGAAGGAAAAGTCTGCCAAATCTCTTAAGACTGCTAAATTAGAAGAGGGAAATTTCGATGATGAATTTGATGATGACGCAGATCTTAAAGAGATGGCATACCTAACCAAGACGTTCCAATACCTGACTAAGAAAAAAAGATTCTCTGGTAGAAGCAGCGGTCCCAAAGCATCTAATTCCAAAGACAGGAAAGATACTTAGAAAGGATGTTTCAACTGAGGAAAGACATCACTTCATAGCTGAGTGCTCTAAAGCTCCAAGAAGAAGGGAAACCTCCAGAAAGGATAATTACAGAAGGAAACTCAAAGAGAGTTTTATGGCAACCTGGGAGATGCTTGATGAAGAGACAGACTCTGAAGATAACAAGGAAGAAGCCAATCTTGGTCTAGTAGCCACTGCTGCTTCTGAAGCTGGATCAAGTTCAGACTCTGATGAAGATGATGAGGTAATCTCTAATTTATCATGCAATGAATACATGACCACTGTCAATAAGCTTATGAAACTCTATTTGAGCAAATCGAAATTTCTAAAAGAATTACAAGAACAATCTGATTTGTTATCAGAAGAGTCAAAGCTCCTAAGTTACCAAAATCAAAGACTGTCAGCACACAACAAAGATTTGAAACTGAAAAATGAATTTCTAAAGGAAAAGCAAATTTCAGATCTTACCAAAACTAATAAATCTTTGACTAAATTCAACAGCTCGTTTGAAGAATTTAGCACTGGTAACATTGACAAAAGTAAATTGGTTTCCATAAGATGTAATGTTAGTAAGAACAAATAAAAAGAAATTGACTTCACAGAACCCTCTGTTAGGAAGGAACAAAACTCTGTAAAGACAAAGAAATCTTCTTGTTCTGAATACATTAAGAAAGGTATGCTTTTTAACTTGTATCCAAAGGCATAGAAGGCTAAGATTCTGAACAAATCCAAACCAAGAATTGTTAGATTCATGGCTAAATGGGATTTAGAATCTTTTGTCAAGAAATATTTGAGACCAAATTCTTCAAACTCAAAAGTCTTGAATAAATCTACACGACATAGGTCTAAGGTCTAAGGTTCAGAGGAAAGGAAACGCCTTCATAACAAAATCCAAAGGACCTATTCAGACTTTGGGATCCAGGAATAACACTTCTTATGTTTCAGGTATGCTTCGTAGGAAAGCCAAAGCATCAATCCTGGTATCTGGAGAGTGGCTGCTCAAGACACATGACAGGAGAAAGACATTTGTTCAAAGACCTGATCATGAAAGAAGGAGGTATTGTAGGATTTGGAGGAAGCAACAAGGAAAAATTGTTGGAACCGGTACCATTGGTAACTCCTCTATATCTGTCAATAATGTCTGATATGTTGATGGACTCAGATACAACCTTCTTAGTATTAGCCAATTCTGTGATAGTGGCTATAGAGCAGTATTTGACAAAAACACTTATACAATCATCAATGAATCTGATCAATCCACAATGTTCATAGGTCAGAGGAAAGGAAATATTTATAAAATGAACTTTTCTGAATTGGTTGAACAGAAGGTCGTTTGCCTTGTTTCAGTGAATGATGAGAAGTGGCTCTGGCATAAAAGATTAGGACATGCTAACTGGAGATTAATCTATAAGCTTAGAAAGTTGAATCTTGTCAATGGTCTGCCTAAACTACACTATCACTCTGATGCACTTTGTGGAGCATGCCAAAAAGGAAAGATTGTTAAAACAATGTTTAAAGCATACATAGTTTACAACTCTGAAACTAATGTGATTGAGGAATCAATACACATCAGATTTGATGACAAAGAGCCTAAAAACAAAATGTCAGAGCTGGTTGAAAGTTTTGCAGAAATACAGGTATCAGAAGACTTACCAGAATCTATCAGAGTATCTAAACCTGCCACAAATGTCCCATACACTATCAATTCGTTTGATATACCAGAAATTGATGCAGTAACTGATGCAAATCCAGAAGTTGATGAGTTTGAAGAAGAAGCCCATGATGATTCAAGAGAAGCACCTCAATCCAGAAGAACCTTCAAATACAAGTCAGCTCATCCAGAGGAACTCATAATTGGAAGTAAAGATAGTCCTCTAAGAACAAGATCAGCATTCAGGAATGAATCCTTGGGACTGATCTCCTTAGTTGAGCCTACCTTAGTAGATGAAGCTCTTGCAGATGATGGGTGGATTATGGCTATGCAGGAAGAACTGAATCAGTTCCAAAGAAATGATGTTTGGGATCTAGTTGCTAAACCTTCTCAAAAGAACATTATTGAAACAAAACAGGTCTTCAGAAACAAACTCAACGAGCAAGGTGAAGTAATAAGAAATAAATCTATATTAGTAGCACAAAGCTACAGTCAGCAGGAAGGGATTGATTACACAGAAACCTTTGCACCTGTTGCTAGACTGGAAGCAATAAGATTACTTCTATCCTATGTTTTCAATCATTGTATCATTCTATCAGATGGATGTAAAGAGTTCGTTTCTGAATGGTGTCATTTCTGAGGAAGTCTATGTTAAACAACCTCATGGATTTGAGGATGTAGAACATCCAGATCATGTTTTCAAACTCAAGAAATCACTATACGGTTTGAAACAAGCTCCCAGAGCATGGTATGATAAACTAAGTAATATTTTGCTTGAAAAGGGATTTCAAAGAGGACAAGTTGATACAACTCTTCATAAGGACACTAAATGTTGATGATATCATCTTTGGCTCTACTAATGCTGCTCTGTGTAAAGAATTTTCTATGATCATGCAAGCTGAATTTGAAATGAGTATGATTGGAGAATTAAAGTTCTTTCTTGTTATTCAAATCAACCAATGCAGTGATGGAGTCTATGTTCATCAATCTAAATATGCAAAGGAACTTCTGAAGAAGTTCAATCTTGAAGATTGTAAACTAATGGCCACTTCAATGCATCCAAACTACAACATGAGCAAAGAAGAATCTAGCAGTAAAGTGGATCAAAATCTGTATAGAGGTATGATAGGTTCCTTACGTTATCTAACAAAATCTAGCCCAAATATTTTATTCAGTGTCTGTCTGTGTGCAAGATTCCAGTCAGATCCTAGGGAATCTCACTTAACAGTTGTTTAGAGAATCTTCAAGTATCTGAAAGGTACAACTAATATTGGAATTCTGTATAAGAAATCTCAGGATTATAAGCTAGTTGGATTCTGTGATGCTGACTATGTTAGGGATAGAATTGAAAGAAAATCCACCAGTGGGCTACTAAGAGACAAAGCACTATTGCATTGTCCACAACAGAAGCAGAATACATATCAGCTGCAAGTTGCTGCACACAACTGCTCTGGATGAAACATCAGTTAGAAGACTATCAGATCAATGAGAGTAATATTCTAGTTTACTGTGATAATACTGTTGCTATTTGTCTGTCCAAGAATCCAATTCTGCACTCTAGAGCAAAACATATTGAGGTAAAACATCACTTTATAAGAGATTATATTCAGAAGGGTATTGTCATACCCCAATTTTTGACCTAAAATTCTTTTTTTACTCGTCTGTTTGGTTCGGAATTTTTCGTCGTCTTAGACGAAATTTCGACAGAGAGGTATTTTAAAATACCTCGTTTAGGGTTCCGAAGGCGAACTTTTTTTTTTTCAGTTTTATTATTATTTTATTTTACTTTAGTTTTTTTTATCTTTTTTCTTTTTTACTTATTTAATTTTCGGATTTTTTTTCTATTTTTATTTTATTTTTCATTTATTTTATTTTGTTTTTATTTTTATTCTTAACGGTTATTTTTTTGGTCTTTATTGCTAATCAAACCTATCCAAAGTTCAAGGTCAAAGGTCAAGGTCAAATGTTTGATTTAATGGCTTTGACATATGTGATTTAATGGCTTTGACATATGTGATTTAATGGCTTTAATCTCATTTGATGGGGATTTAATCCTTGTCTCCTTATTGTCAAAAGTCCACCCCAATGTGTATATAAAGGCACACGCTCCGGCAACCAAAGGGGGAAAAACTCATCAGTACACAAGCCACAATTATTTCCAAACCAAAAATTAATCACAACCCCAGCAAATCGAAACCACAAAAACCATATCTCAAAACCAAAATCAATCATCATTCATAATCAAAACCACAAACTTGGCCACCTCCACCACCACCACAATCAATCGGAACCTCCTCCCTAACCACCTAGAAACCACTAACACTAATCTGAACCACCACATACCACAACCACATAAAGCCACACACACGGCCAAACCCACAACCAAACAACCAGTACGCAAAACCGCACCGCCTCTTTACAACCCTTTCCTGCTCACTGCACCCCTCTTTCCCTCTTATTTTTATTTATTAGTTTTATTTCTTTTTCTTGCATTTTCTTTTATTTGTTGCATTTCTCATCCTTTATTTATTCCTCATGCATTTCATCTTATTGTTCTTTTTATCTTTTGCATTTTCTTCATTCTTTTTACTTTATTTTATTTTCTCAATTTTGTAGTTTTCTTTAGGTTAATTATCATGCATTTTTTTTACTTTATTCATTTTAATGCTTTATAATTCAGCATCTCATGCATTCTTTTACTTTTATGTGACATGTTTATTTCTTTGTTTTGCATCTCTTGCCTTTTTTCAGCATATTTATTTTATTATATTAGCAATTTTACTTTTATTATTTATTTTGTCATTTTCATTTTTATTAGAATGTATTTAGGAGCAATGTAAATATAAATGAGAATATGCACTGACACCCACACTCTATTTATTTTGCTTTATGTCTTTTATTTTTATTTTATTTCGCTTTACAAGCAAAAAATACAAAAAATATTAGGATAGTTTATTTTCAAAAGGATTTCGTGGTGATCCAACGTCACCACGGAAATTCCTCGTATTTAACTCTTGCTACGTTTTAGTCTTAGTTAGCCATTATCAAAAAAACAAAAACATGCAAATAACAATAAAGAATCACAAAAATCTTTTCATAAACAAACCTTGATTTTCAATCAAGTGCCCATTTTTCTCTTTTATTTTCTTTAAATAACCATTAATCCATTTTAATAACACTTGAATCATTTTCAAAATTAAAAAAAACACAAACCAATCTTATTTTGCCACTTGGCCTTTATTTTATCTTTAAAACCTTTTTTTTAAAACTAATAAAAAATACAAAACAAATCAACCGTCATTTTTACCCCGAACTACGAGGTTTTGATCCCTCACGGATACGTAGGCAGAGGACCTTGTCCTTCCAAATCATAAAAAATACAATAAAAAACATTTTTATTTTTTCTCACTATTCTAATTCATTCTTTTCTTTCTTAAAAAAAATAAGCAAGTTATAGCCAAAATAAATAAATAAAATCAAGAGGTTCTCGTAGAGTACTACGAACGTTTAGGGTGCTAACACCTTCCCTAAACGTAACTAACCCCCGAACCCTAATCTTTTAAAATGTGGTAATTTAGAACTTTTTTCCACTTTTCATTTAAAAATTAAAAGTTCAGTCGTGAAATAAAATTAGTGAGTCAACGCTAATCAATAGCTTGATCTCCGAAAATCACCGCGACAGAAATGGCGACTTCACTGGGGATATTCCCTAAGAGGGTTGAGCCTAACTTGAATTTATTTAATTATTTTGTGCTATAACTTGCTTAAAACAAAAATAAAAGTGTAAATATGTGCATATGTGTTTTTTCCTTTTACGTGTGTGGTGAGATAAGTCCTACACCTGGACTTGAGGGAAACATAAGATAGGATGGTGGTATAATCAAAGTGTCTTTCCGAGAGTGAGTTTCGGATGTGGCACATGTGATAACCCCACTCAATGGAGGAATCTTGGAAGTATTACTATGTTGACATGAGTAGTCGTGTTCGGCATCGTTATTTTCAAGTGACCGACGAAGTTGAGGACCTTTAGTTACCTTTAACCCATCTTGGCCTTTTAGGACGTAGTGCGGTGGCTAATCAAGAGTAGTCTTGAATTGGTTGATACGCGATACTACACTCAAACGAGACTTTCTTACAAATGTCGTTGGACCGGGAGTCAGTCCCGTAATCCGACAATATTCGGAAGTGGTCGATGACTTTGGGAACTTGGTAGAACCCGTGATGCAGGTACATATGAAACCATAGTCCTTACCAAATGGCGTATTTACCCTTGACTCCAACATTTTGGACTTAACCTCACCATGTTTTCTCCGTTTCTTTAACATAATCATGCATCCATGCATCCATGCATAAACTCATTTTTTCATCAAATTACCGAAGGACTTAAACAAGTTTTTGTGAACATCATAGAGGAGCACTAGGAAGTACACCTTCAAAAGCCCTGATTTGTTGAATCTAAGGAAGCTAGGAGTCTTTAGATTTTTTTTTTTTTTTTAAAAAAATCTAGCTTCCACTAAAAGACTTTTTGGTCCCTTGGCTTGGTTTCTAAAAAAGAACTATTTTGTAATATCTTAATGCTTAAACAAAATGTCCAAATCATGATGTTTACAGTTACTTCGACATAGTCCTTCGATAAACTATCTTTCTTTTTTTGCATACGCATAATCGTGCATCATATCGCATTCATGGTTTCTAAATCGAGTCTCACATTGTGTTCACTACTTCAGAGGTCAATCAGCCGCCGTCCAAAGAAAGTGGCCCGACGAATTCTCCACAAACTGAATTGCATTTACAACACTATGGCTGATCGGAAAAGAATGAAACATTTGGAGCAAGAAAACCAGAACCTCCGGGAAGAGGTGGCCAATCTCCGGGAAGGGATGGAGAAGTTGACCTCCATGATGAATGCTCTGTTGGCTTCCCAAGCCCAGACGTCAGTTCCTCAGCCTGCTGTTACTACTCTTGAGCAGCCAATCTTATTTGCTTTACCAACTTTTACCATACTTGCTCCACCGCCCGGCACGTCTAGAGCTTACCCATGGGGGATGCCATTTCTATCAGACGAAGGTTTTCATCTCACTTCTTTTGGAACCCCAACTCCGGCTATCCAGAAATCAGCTCCAGCCCCAACAAAGGCCGCAACAACAATATCAACAACAGCCTCGACAACAGAATCGGGTTCAGCGGGTATCCCATTTTGATCCGATCCCCATGGCGTATGCAGAGTTGCTTCTCGCTTTGCTTGATAAAAATCTTGTTCAAACTAGGGCACTCCTAAGGTACCTGAAAGATTGCCAAGGGGGTATATACCTCATCTTTCTTGCGCTTTCCATCAAGGGGCACCCGGTCATGACGTCGAGCATTGTTATGCCTTGAAAGCCGAAGTCCAGAAGCTGATCCAGGCCAACATCCTATCCTTCAAAGGGTCGAGTCCCGATGTGCAAGATAATCTACTACCTGACCATGGGACCCCATCTGTTAATTTGGTGCAAGATTGCTCAGAAGCTCACCCTGGTGAAGAAGGTGGCAGTGAATTTTGTAACACATGGCAAAGGTTACTGCAATTGGATCGTTGTTGACATTCCCTCAATTACTCATGAGTCCAAGGAATGTGTTTTAGTTGTCTTATCTTTTCAAAAATCCTTTCGTTTCGCCCGATACGAAAGTGAAATCATGTAGGGCTCTACTTTTGTCTTCAAGTTACCACCACCAATGAAAAATTGTCGTTTCTTTCGCGACTTTTTATTTTTATTTTACTGCTTTTTCTGGAAAAATGGTAACACAAAGAACCCAAAAAAAATATTTTATTTTTTATTTTATTTTAAATCAATTTCAAAAGGTCTGCATTTTTCACTCATTTTCTAAAATCAATCATCAATCATATGCAGACTAAGCATCAATAAGCCCGTTGAACACTGTAACCCTATGCTCTCTCCCGACTTTGAGTTCCCTGTTCACGAAGCTGAAGAGGAGGAGGATGAACAGATTCCCGAAAAGATCTCTCTGTTACTAGAATATAAAAGAACATCATTCAGCCTCATGAAGAGGCACTCAAAATGATTAACTTGGGTTCCGAAGAACTGCCATTACAGTATTCCTGGTCAAATCCCAGATGAATGGTGCCATCGAGGCTGCAAAAAAAAAACAAAATAAAAAAAAAAAAACAAAGAACAAAAAGAAAGAAAATACATCAAAAAGATGGTGCAGAAGATGGTAACCACTTACAAGGACCTGCATGGGATGTTACCGTATGCTTTACACGTATATCGTACTTCAGTGTGTACCTCAACAGGGGCAACCCCCTCTTCTTTAGTGTATGGCATGGAAGCAGTACTCCCTGTGGAGATTGAGATTCCATCAATGAGAGTTTTAATGGAACCCAAGTCATCAGAGGCTGAATGATGTCAAAACAAATATGATCATTTCAAACTTGATTGAAGAGAAACGCATGAATGTTTTGTGTCATGGGCAGTTCCCCGTGTGTTCCAAGAAGGAGGTCTTGTGCTCAAAAGGATTTTATCATTCCAACCGAATTCCAGGGGCAAATGGACGCCTAATCATGAAGGCCCATATGTCGTCAAGAGAGCTTTCTCCGGTGACGCTTTGACTCTTACGACTATAGATGGTGACGAGCTTCCCCGTCCTGTGAACGCCGATGCAGTCAAGAAATACTTTGTCTAAAAAACAAAAGAACAGCTCGGTAAGTCGAAAACCCGTAAGGGCGGCTTAGGCAAAAATGAGCGTCTCGGTGGACTGAAAACCCGAAAGGGCGGTCCAGGCAAAAATTAGAGACATGAAACAGAAGATAATCATCATCCTGATAGATCGAAAACCCGAAAGGGCGGTCTATGCAAAAGTTAAGGATCAAAAGACAAAGTAACTGCATCAGGTTGGCCATGACTCACTTGGGGCACATTAGCGGTCAAAGAGACTCTGAATCTGAAGCATCTAAACGGTGGAATTCAAAGTTGTTAGGGAGAATAGCGGTTATTGTGTTCAATGTACCTTCCCCTTATATTTACCATTTTCCAAACTTTTGAGAGATCCGTGGGGCAACGCCATTGGCGGGCCACCACTCTGTTAAAATAAATTTGAGCCTGTGCCTTTTATTTGGAATTCTCATTTATTCGGTTTATAAAATTTCTTCTACTTTTTGATGGTAGTACTTGAAGCAAAACCTTTTTCAAAATCATAAATTTTTTTTATTTATTTTTTGGAAAGCATAAACAACAAACACATTCTCTTTGAACTCATGAACAACTGAAGTGTGCGTCAGCAGCCATCCTGAGAACGGACAAACTTTGCAGGCTGAACATGGTCAATTGCTTGAAAAAAAATAAAGAAAAAGAAAAGAGCTCGGTAAGTCGAAAACCCGAAAGGGCGGCTTAGGCAAAAATGAGCGTCCCGGTGGATCGAAAACATGAAAGGGCGGTCCAGGCAAAAATTAGGGGCACACAAAAAAGAATATATTCCCGGTGGACTGAAAACCTGAAAGGGCGGTCCACGCAAAAGTTAGGGACTCAAAAAAAGGAAAAAAACAAAAGGCATGACCACAGAAACGTCAATTCTTCTGCCAGGTCTATGGATCAACACGTCTACCCCAGGAAGTGTTTGCTTGCCACCAGTTGTTGCATACATCGGGCCTTACCCCGTCAATGTTTTGATATGTCCCCAGTGGCATCATCCCCAATGAAGATTGCTGAGCATTTGTACTGCGATGTCGGGTCACTTTCCATCTTATCCGTCTAATTTTGTCTCATTAAGTCAGTCTTTCATACAATCATACAAGTCAGTCTTCCATACAATCTTACCAGTCAATCCTCCATACAGTCATACAAGTCGTATTGTCATACATACATTCACACATTCATGCATATACAACATACAAACAACATCATCTACTACATGGTTGCATTAACCACCCTGAGTCTTGTTTTTCATACCAATCAGTCATGAACATTTTTTAACTCTCTTTGTCCCCAAGTGTCATCCCCAGTGTGTCTGATTCAAAGATGTCACCCTCTTTTCGCCAAGTGACAGTTCTTTAATGAACAGCTTGTGCATACCTTTTACCTTCCTGTCGTCAGTGGCAAGTTCGGCTACATCCCGAGCAGCTGACATTTACCTTTTTATCCTGTCGTCAGTGGCAAGTTCGGCTACATCCCGAGCAGCTGACATTTATCCTTTATCATGTCGTCAGTGGCAAGTTCGGCTACATCCCGAGCAGCTGACATTTATCTTTTATCATGTCGTCAGTGGCAAGTTCGGCTACATCCCGAGCAGCTGACATTTATCTTTTATCATGTCGTCAGTGGCAAGTTCGGCTACATCCCGAGCAGCTGACATTTATCTTTTATCATGTCGTCAGTGGCAAGTTCGGCTACATCCCGAGCAGCTGACATTTATCTTTTATCATGTCGTCAGTGGCAAGTTCGGCTACATCCCGAGCAGCTGACATTTACCTTTTTATCCTGTCGTCAGTGGCAAGTTCGGCTACATCCTGAGCAGCTGACATTTACCTTTTTATTCTGTCGTCAGTGGCAAGTTCGGCTACATCCCGAGCAGCTGACATTTATCTTTTATCCTGTCGTCAGTGGCAAGTTCGGCTACATCCCGAGCAGCTGACATTTATCTTTTTATCCTTGTCGTCAGTGGCAGTTCGGCAACATCCCGAACAGCTGACATTTACATTTTACCTTCTTTAAGCTACCCTCACAATGGTAGTAGGTAATATTTTGTCTGCCTTTTTTAAGCTATCCGCACACCGATAGTAGGCAAGGTCTTCTCTTTTTATATTACCTTTTTTAAGCTATCAATACACGATAGTAGGTAATACATGTCATCTGTCTTCTTTAAGCTATCCATACAACGATAGTAGACGGTGTCTCCTTTTATATTACCTTTTTTAAGCTATCAATACACGATAGTAGGTAATACATGTCATCTGTCTTCTTTAAGCTATCCATACAACGATAGTAGACGGTGTCTCCTTTTATGTTACCTTTTTTAAGCTATCAATACACGATAGTAGGTAATACATGTCATCTGTCTTCTTTAAGCTATCCATACAACGATAGTAGACGGTGTCTCCTTTTATGTTACCTTTTTTAAGCTATCAATACACGATAGTAGGTAATACATGTCATCTGTCTTCTTTAAGCTATCCATACAACGATAGTAGACGGTGTCTCCTTTTATATTACCTTTTTTAAGCTATCAATACACGATAGTAGGTAATACACGTCATCTGTCTTCTTTAAGCTATCCATACAACGATAGTAGACGGTGTCTCCTTTTATATTACCTTTTTTAAGCTATCAATACACGATAGTAGGTAATACATGTCATCTGTCTTCTTTAAGCTATCCATACAACGATAGTAGACGGTGTCTCCTTTTATATTACCTTTTTTAAGCTATCAATACACGATAGTAGGTAATACATGTCATCTATCTGTCTTCTTTAAGCTATCATCTTTGTTGATAGTAGACAATGTCTTTTTATATTACCTTTTTTAAGCTATCAATACACGATAGTAGGTAATACACGTCATCTGTCTTCTTTAAGCTATCATCTTTGTTGATAGTAGACAGTGTCTCCTTCTTTTACCTTTTTTAAGCTATCATTTACACGATAGTAGGTAACATCGGTCTTTGTCTTTGTTAGGCTATCGTTCTGAATTAGTGTGATAGTAGACAACTCCTTCCCCAGTGAAACTATGTTATCCCCCAGTGGAGTCGGATCCCTTGCTTTAACAAACTCGGGTATCCTTTGGTTTTGTTTTACCCCCAGTCGGGTCAGCTTCGCCGTCTTGCATTTGCATTTGCATCACGAGCATCTCACATTTTTTCTTTTAGGTCCAAAATTGGCGTACTCTGTATTTAAGTCCCTTCGACCCGTCGAATCCAAGATTTTCTCTTCAGATCTCCGGACGAAGAGACTTAAATAGGGGCATCTGTCATACCCCAATTTTTGACCTAAAATTCTTTTTTTACTCGTCTGTTTGGTTCGGAATTTTTCGTCGTCTTAGACGAAATTTCGACAGAGAGGTATTTTAAAATACCTCGTTTAGGGTTCCGAAGGCGAACTTTTTTTTTTCAGTTTTATTATTATTTTATTTTACTTTAGTTTTTTTTATCTTTTTTCTTTTTTACTTATTTAATTTTCGGATTTTTTTTCTATTTTTATTTTATTTTTCATTTATTTTATTTTGTTTTTATTTTTATTCTTAACGGTTATTTTTTTGGTCTTTATTGCTAATCAAACCTATCCAAAGTTCAAGGTCAAAGGTCAAGGTCAAATGTTTGATTTAATGGCTTTGACATATGTGATTTAATGGCTTTGACATATGTGATTTAATGGCTTTAATCTCATTTGATGGGGATTTAATCCTTGTCTCCTTATTGTCAAAAGTCCACCCCAATGTGTATATAAAGGCACACGCTCCGGCAACCAAAGGGGGAAAAACTCATCAGTACACAAGCCACAATTATTTCCAAACCAAAAATTAATCACAACCCCAGCAAATCGAAACCACAAAAACCATATCTCAAAACCAAAATCAATCATCATTCATAATCAAAACCACAAACTTGGCCACCTCCACCACCACCACAATCAATCGGAACCTCCTCCCTAACCACCTAGAAACCACTAACACTAATCTGAACCACCACATACCACAACCACATAAAGCCACACACACGGCCAAACCCACAACCAAACAACCAGTACGCAAAACCGCACCGCCTCTTTACAACCCTTTCCTGCTCACTGCACCCCTCTTTCCCTCTTATTTTTATTTATTAGTTTTATTTCTTTTTCTTGCATTTTCTTTTTATTTGTTGCATTTCTCATCCTTTATTTATTCCTCATGCATTTCATCTTATTGTTCTTTTTATCTTTTGCATTTTCTTCATTCTTTTTACTTTATTTTATTTTCTCAATTTTGTAGTTTTCTTTAGGTTAATTATCATGCATTTTTTTTACTTTATTCATTTTAATGCTTTATAATTCAGCATCTCATGCATTCTTTTACTTTTATGTGACATGTTTATTTCTTTGTTTTGCATCTCTTGCCTTTTTTCAGCATATTTATTTTATTATATTAGCAATTTTACTTTTATTATTTATTTTGTCATTTTCATTTTTATTAGAATGTATTTAGGAGCAATGTAAATATAAATGAGAATATGCACTGACACCCACACTCTATTTATTTTGCTTTATGTCTTTTATTTTTATTTTATTTCGCTTTACAAGCAAAAAATACAAAAAATATTAGGATAGTTTATTTTCAAAAGGATTTCGTGGTGATCCAACGTCACCACGGAAATTCCTCGTATTTAACTCTTGCTACGTTTTAGTCTTAGTTAGCCATTATCAAAAAAACAAAAACATGCAAATAACAATAAAGAATCACAAAAATCTTTTCATAAACAAACCTTGATTTTCAATCAAGTGCCCATTTTTCTCTTTTATTTTCTTTAAATAACCATTAATCCATTTTAATAACACTTGAATCATTTTCAAAATTAAAAAAAAAACACAAACCAATCTTATTTTGCCACTTGGCCTTTATTTTATCTTTAAAACCTTTTTTTTAAAACTAATAAAAAATACAAAACAAATCAACCGTCATTTTTACCCCGAACTACGAGGTTTTGATCCCTCACGGGTACGTAGGCAGAGGACCTTGTCCTTCCAAATCATAAAAAATACAATAAAAAAACATTTTTATTTTTTCTCACTATTCTAATTCATTCTTTTCTTTCTTAAAAAAAATAAGCAAGTTATAGCCAAAATAAATAAATAAAATCAAGAGGTTCTCGTAGAGTACTACGAACGTTTAGGGTGCTAACACCTTCCCTAAACGTAACTAACCCCCGAACCCTAATCTTTTAAAATGTGGTAATTTAGAACTTTTTTCCACTTTTCATTTAAAAATTAAAAGTTCAGTCGTGAAATAAAATTAGTGAGTCAACGCTAATCAATAGCTTGATCTCCGAAAATCACCGCGACAGGTATTATAGATATTCAATTCATTGATACAGATCACCAATGGGCTGATATTTTTACAAAGCCATTGACTGCAGAAAGATTTGAATTTATTAAAAAGAATATGAACATGCATTTCATCTCAGAATAATACTTTCTCTTGAGTGACAACACAGAATCTGAAAAGAGTTCAGACACTACTTTAGTCAAATTCTCTCTAAGTAGTTATGACGAGTAGACATATCTGGATACATGACATATTTTGGGATAACTCAGAAGTTGGATAATCTAGATTCTAACAATACTTGTAAGTGGAAAAGTCTTGTTTGTTTTTCACATACTTGTCCACCTACAAATCACATTTATGAGTAAGTCTCTGACGTGGCTTGTGACTATTGGGAAATAAAATGTAGGCAATGATGGTTATTCTCTGCATACTGGCTTCTCGCGCCCCGTTTTGTCATTATTGCATTTTTTTTACATCGATCACTATTTTCTAAAAATTCATTTGAAGATGAAAAGTTGTGACACTCTATTTATAGTGACAATCACACTTTTCATCTTCACTCTTTTCTTTAAGCCTTCTACATGCATTCATGGAAAATCTTTTAGTTTTCCCTAGGATCATAAGAAAAACCAAAATTCTGAAACCTGAACTCATAAGTGCCCGATCAAGTAGAAGAAAAGTTGTGATTAGTGTCAAGAACATCCCCACAATGATATTTGCTGCAAACAAGTATGATATAGATTTTGAAACGCGAAAATGGATGAATATCCTTCAAACTCTGGATGATATATGGAATGGAAATCATCAAGAACCAGAGAAGAAGTCATCCTAGAACAGGGGACCATTTTAAGCAGCCCAACTTTGCCATTTGAAAATGTGCCATAGTTCAACTCATTTATGGTTGCTTAAACAGTGCTGGATGAAGATGAAGTTATTGACATCTCCAGACTCAAAGTTGTGAGGGATTTTGGGTGTATCTAAAGAATCTGAAGATGCAGAAGACCTACAACAATAAATCTTGACAACATAGCTTAGGATTTTATGTTAGATCAGACGCTTAGATCAGAACTTAGGATTTGTTTTTTTTTTTTTAAATTATTCTAGCTTGTTTTAGTAACTGTTTTGTCTAAAATATGTTGTAAGCTGATCTGAATAGTTTGAATCTATTCTTATAATATATTTGAGATGATTTTGTTTAGTTTCGCTTGTGTTCTTTGCATTCAATTTTTCTTTGCAAATTTAACTTGCATACATTTTTGTTGATGACAAAAGGGGGAGTAGAAATTAAAGTATTTGAACTGAGCCGTAAACAGAAACTTAAGGAATATATTATCTTGTTAATTTATGTTTATATTTTTGGTAAAATTGAAACATGAAAAAATATTGAGGTTAAATGTTAATCTTATCAGAACTGATGGGATATTAGACTGGTCTTAATCGGAGCTTGCAAACCTTTGTGTGATCAAAGTCTGATGTCTTGATGGGTATCAGATTGGACTTAATCGAAGCTTACAAACCTCTGTGTGATCAATCTAATATCTTGTTGATGTTCTGATATGCTTTATTGATTATTTGTTCTTATGCGCTCAAGAGTGACTAAGAATGAATTTAATTAACTGGGAATATGACTTAAGGGAAGCTTGCAAACCTCAACCTAGGACTGTCAGACTCAGGGGGAGATTGTTGGAACAATAAGTGTCTTAGACAATTCCTCTAAGGTTTTGATGATAACAAAGTATTGAAGAACAATTAGAATACTAACATATGTTCAATGTGAAGAATCATAAAAAGATCTATCTATCAAGGAAGAACATATGAAGAGCATCAGAAGGAACATTAGAAGCTAAGAAGACTATGGTAGAAGGCTAAAGGAAGGTCAACCAAAAGTCAACATCCTTAGCAGACGGGCACCACACAGATTCTGGATAGGTAACTCAATAGACTCTGTGATGGTCATCATACTCAGAAGCAGACACTGCATACTTGGATCACCCTCAGACTTGAGTAAGTTATGAGGGACCCAGAATCCACGTAGCCTTTGTCCTATTCTGTGAACTTTCACTATCAAGGTTCTGATAGGTGCAGTTCTTTTGTCGTGTTTTGTCTACGTGCACAATCAGACAAAGGACATCAAGAACAAAGAAAGCAACATATAATTCTTCTTTCAGCAAAGGAAAATTCAAAGTGCATTCAATGGGATTATCCATATTAGGCAAAGGGCAAACATTCTTGACTAAAGCTTCTCAACAACTCTACTCAACGACTCTATTTGCGCTGACACTCTTCTCCAACGTCTCTCAAATGCCTATAAAAGGAGCTGAAGACCATGAAGAAGTTTATCAAGACTCTGCTATTTCAAAGTGCCAATACTCTGTCAAAGTCAAATAGTGCAAAACACTTAGGATTTTTGTATTCAAGCTTATATCTTAGAAATCCTAGAGTAGTAGAGAGTCTGTTCATTTTTTCATATACACCAAATATTGTTAAATCAGGTGTTGAACAAATTAGAAGTCTTTAGTTGCAAAGCTAAAGCGTATAAGTCTTTTGGTGAAACCTAGAGCAACTAGAAGTCTCTTAGGTAAGTCCTTAGAGCATTGGAAGTCTCTTGCCTGTGTGCTTGAGCACTTCTAAGTCTCTTGGAGTAGTCCTTGAGAAAGGAAGTCTTTAGGAGAGTCCTAGAGCAGGAAGTCTTAAGCTGTGTGCTTAAGCAAGGAAGTCTTAAGTTGTGTGCTTAAGCAAGGAAGTCTTTAGGAAGAGTCATAGAGCAGGAAGTCTTGAGCAGGTGTGCTTGAGCATAGGAAAGTCTCTTGGAGTTTTCCTTGAGCAATTATAATCTATAGTGATTACAGTGAAATCCCTTGGAAGTGTAAGGGGACTAGACTACTCCTGGGTTGTAGGAGGAACCAGTATAAAAATTGTCTTTTGTCTGTTTCTTTCTCTCTCTCTCTCTCTCTCTCTCTCTCTCTCTCTCTCTCTCTCTCTCTCTCTCGCCATCTCTTTATCTTTGTGTTTTATAGTATATCCGCAGCAGCCAGACTCTGAATCAGAATCTGCATACCACAGATTCTAATAATCTTATAAACACTTATAAGAAGAAAACTAGGAAAAAGCTAACTCAATTCAACCCCCCTTCTTGTGTTTTTCTCACCTTCAGTCTTCATACTTAAGGGTTGCCGAGTGACCTTATGGATATTCAGCAACATAATGAACTAATTCGGCCTACATTATGTCGGTAGTGCCTTGTTAATTAAAGACTTTTCCCATTTAAATTTATTTATAAAAATATCTAGTAATTTTGGTTGAGTTGGTTGAAACAACAAGTTGCAAAAGTAACCTTTGTTGTGTAGATTTGATTCAGTTGGAATTACAAAAGATGTAGTATGAAATTGTTCATGTGAGCTATTTTAGTCGGCCAAAAGGAAGACACAATTTGGACGGATAATTACATACTATCGATAGTAAATATATGGTAATTATTGAGTTTTTTATGTGGATAATGAAGATGTCAAAAGGCACCCATTATCTGACTGGACTTCTAAAGTTTATCCATGTGGGTAATGAGGATGTCAAAAGGCACCCATTGTTTGCAGGACTTATTACCATATTTGATCATCTGAGATTACCGTTTGTAGTTAATTCTTAGCAATCAAAAGATTGTGGATCAATGGTGCACTTGGTATCTTATTTTGGTCTTCTAATTTACAACGTGTGATGGTAAATACGTGGTAATTCTTAAAAAAAAAAAAATTCCATGTGGGTAATGAGGATGTCAACAGACACTCATTTTCTGACAGGACTTCTTAAGTTTTTTCACGTGGGTAATGAGGATGTCAAAATACACCCATTATCTGACAAGATTTATTACCAATATTTGATCATTGCATTGAGAGTATCGCATGCAATTAATTCTTAGCAATCAAAAGATTATGGATTAATGTTGCGCTTGATATCTTATTTTTTGTGTTTTTTTAAATTACAAATAAAGATAAATTGTGCACGTCTAATAATTAATTATTGACATGCCTACTACTGTTGTGTGAGTGTAAACTCATTCAAGTATTTAAGAGTTTTCATCCATACATATAATGGTAAACATATGACAATTATAAGAATTTATTCTTTGTCAAAGTAAATTGTCGTTGTTTGATCGTTGTTGTAAAACACCACTAGCAATTGATATTATTGTTTAAAGACTTGATATTGATGATGCACTAAGTATTTTGATGAGTGCTTTACTCTTGTGCTCTTTAAGGTAGTATAGTTTATGTATCTGCTAATTTGAGTTAAATTTTTAACTCTTAAAAGTTCTAACTTTTAGGATTTAAAGAAGAACAATATATTGTTCTTGGATCCAGACCTTAGATAACAGCTGTGAAACTGACATTCTCTCACAAATTCAGCATCAAATGTGAGAATCAAGTTTGACAAGTGAGTAAACACCGAAATCTTATAGGTCACTTATGATCATAAAGCTAAAAGATGAAAAACCTTATAGGTGTTATTTAAGATGACAATTTTTTTTGTCATATTTTCTATGCTTAAACTAATGTGTTTTTTAAAGCAATATAGAGAAAGACAAACTCACATTGGAGAGTGAGTATTTCATTAAGATTATTAGACAAAGAAAATATTAATTAGACCACATTATGTAAATATTTAATCTTGCTAAGGCACTATGATTTCAACTATGAAGTGACTTGTTCGAAAATTCAGCAATTAATATTCACTTTGCACAATTAAGTTTATAACTATTAAGGTTAGAAATGATTCCTTAAATGATCAATTCATAAATTGTGTAAATAAAGAAAAAAAACTGAAGCAAGAGAGAATAAATTAGTGCTCATTCAAAAAATACCTCAAAAGATAAGGACAAATAAAGAAAGGTAGTCTTAACTGAATGATGTCTAATGATGTTGAAAGATATATCAATTTAGAATTGACAAAGTCGATAAAGATTGCTTTATTCATTTTTGAACTAATTTTAGATTTTCATTACTAGCTTATTTTTGTATTTAAAAGGCAATTTGGTGAATCATTATTTGAATTAATTTTTTGTTTTAATTTCTCTTTGAATAAATCAAGATATTTTGAAATGATGATTCCTGTAGTACCCCAATTTTGTCCTAAGCCTTTTAAAAACAAAAAAAATCAAAAAAACAAAGGAAGAAAAAGTCAAAGTCAACCAAAGTCAACAAAAAAGTCAACATTTCAAAAATGATGACTTCGCAGTGCGAAGTTCACTTCCCAGTGCGAAGTCTGCGATTTTTCTGCAGATTTTTGGTTTCTTTGATTTAATTCCAGTTTTTGTTACACACCATTTTCATTATTATTTTCATCAGCATTCATGACTAATTGGGCTCAGCAAAGCCAGAGTTGAGAGACTTGCCATTAATGCCAAGGAAAGAAGCTTTTTCTTCCAACCTAGCATGTGGCAAGCAAGTGGGCTTGCCCTTGGGCAGCTCTTGTCCCTCCCAAGTGACCTGCTACTGACCCTAGGGTTGCCAGCCACCTGCTTGAGGACTTTCTTCCTGCTTGCTCCCCCCAAACCAGTCAAACCCAGCTGGTTTTTCACTTGCAAAAACCATGATTGCTGCCCTGTTTTTTCAGCAGCTTTTCATCCCTCTCACACCAGCCACATGTTGCCTTTTGCTTCCCCCAACCTCTGCACATCACAGTGCACGTTTTTATTGTTTAACCATTGAGATTGCAAGGATCAATCCCCAAGCATAGCCAATTGCAATCCAGCCATGTTCATCATCATATCTATCCAAAGACCATTGAATTTGTGGCTGAAATCAGTCAAGGTCTTGACCCTTGGCACAAGGCAAGGTTACCTCTATCCATTAGCATGAAATGCAAAGAGATTCAGCCTGATCTTAGCCCACAAATCAGCTAGGTCCTATGGATTTTCCATCATTGCCTTAGATTGCATTTTGGCCTATAAATAGAGATGCAAGGCAAGAGTTCAAACAACATTATTCACACTTAGAAAACACTACTCACACTTACAAACAACCAGAGAAAACCAGCCAAAGCACTAGTAAAAACCAATTCCAAACACAAAGCATGTAATATCCCGCCTAAGATTCGAATATTTATTAATATTGAGACGATGTATCAGAAATGTTTTAAGCAAAGGACAATTTGGTAAATTGTCAGTTAATGGGTTTATTTATATGGCAAGCGTAATATCCCGTTTAGATGTAACGGTTAACAGTGTTAGAAACTTGTGGAACAAGCATGGCAAATTTGTTAATAAGAGGAATGGCATTATTGTAATTAATACAAAGAGGAGGATTATAAGAAAAAGAGAGGCAAGATCTTTCTTACCACTTTCTCTCATTCTCTCTACACACTTCTACACTCTTCCACACTTATCCAAAGAAAATCAGCTCACTCCCCTCTCTTCACTCTACTCACACGCCTCACTCCTCCTTCCTTCACTTATCAAGATTTCATTCCAATTCATGTGAGAAAGAGCATGCTAGCAAGCTTGATTTAAAAGCTAGAACAAGAGAAGGTTAAAGAAAGAAAAGGTAAGAATCACTTCAATCTTCCTTTCTCACTTCAATTTTCGTGCCTATTGTTTGAGCCTAAACCTCTATTTTATCTTGCATGATGATTCCTAAAGAAGAAGAAGTTATGGGTAGAGATTTGGAGGAAGTTGGAGAAACCCGTATTTGGGACAGGGCTCTATTGAAATGGTCAGAACTCTCTCCATGTAACTCCGATTTCAGTGGTTTTTGATGCTATGGAAAGCTAACAAAATTATCTACGTTTTGGTACCAATTTCGTGAAGTTTGGATGAGTATTGAAGTCTGGGGACGAGTTTGAAGTCAGGGGTCCGAAACTGCAAATCTGCAGAAATTTGGAACAAGAAAGTTAAAGGAAAAGCAAGGGATAAACAAGGGGTCAAGAGAAGTGGTGGTAATGAGCAAGGGCTTTGGAAATCAGAACTTGGCAAGAAGAAAGCTAGCTAAATCAAGGTGAGTTCCACAGGGTTTTATAACCCGTTTGAGTAGGTTTAATTCAGTTTTACAAGTTGAGTTTAAAGTTTAGAAATTATGCTCTATATCCTTTGGATGCTAATTCCTTGTTAAACTAAGTTATGATCTACCATTATGTCTTGGAATTATTTCCTATAAGCTGTTTGGACGTTTGGTCAGGAATGGAATAGCCTAGGAAGCAAAATTAGGAATGCTGCTGAAGCCAAAATCGGACTACGATTTTTAGATATCGGGCTACGATTTTGTGCCCTGTTTTTCATGGAAGTTACGGCAAAAATCGTGCTACGATTTTTAGAAATCGGACTACGATTTTGCATCTACCCAGATTCTTGTTCTTGAGAAATGGTTTGGAATTAGGGTAGGATGAGGAATAGGCATGACATTAGGAGATGAATACTTATATTCCTAAGTTATATAGATACATAAAGGGATTGGTAATGGGATTATTTCTTTATAAGCAAATCCCTACTCTCACTTAAGTACATGTAAGCCAAGATAAGTTCAGAATCCAAGCCTAGGACTTTTTATAGGTTAATTAATTAAGAGTGCATTAGTTATGCACAAGAATAAGAATTAACGAGATAAGAATGCATCAGATATGCAATAGACATAAGTTATATATATATAAGAATAAGTACAAGAATTAACCAGATATTAAGTCATGGCCTTCGATGTTCACGCCAGTGGAACACGAATGGTTCATGCAAAGTTAAGAATAAGATTAATACTATTAAGTCGTGACTTTCATCGTTCACGCCAGTGGGACATGAAAAGTTCACGCATCAGTTTACAGAATATTTATTCGCGTCTTCCGTCGTTCACGCCAGTGGGACACGGGAGGTATACGCCTCAGTTAAGACTATTAATATTAAGTCGTGTCTTCTGTTGTTCACGCCAGTGGGACACAGGAGGTTCACGCCAGTGGGACGTGTTATTCCGCAAGGATAACCGCACGACGACAAGAGGAGTCCGGTGTTAGCCTGATATGATAGGAATTTTCACCGGTTATCAGGGGAATGTGCTTCGGGGTTACTCCACCCGGGGGCATTCCGTAAAATGAACCCAGATAATAATGTTTGTTCAACGCTAACAGCTAACATAAAGACATGTATCAGTTAATATTTTATTATGTTATCAGTCAGAGAATAGTTATCAGATAAGTATCAGATACAAGTATCAGTTATCAGGCGGTGATCCTAGGTTTCCCCTCGATCACCCAATTATCAAGTTATAGTCTAGTACTCATGAATATTCAGTATCAGACACAGACAGTGATCCTAGGTCTCCCCTTGATCACCAGTTTAGCAGGACAGTCAGGTAGCCCTCTATGGGTAAGGTTAAGACTTGGCGATCATAGGTATCCCCAAGATTGCCGAGGTAGGCACGGCGACCCTAGGTTCCCTGTGGTTGCCAACAGTAGGTAGGGTAGGAGCTCACTGAGACATTATGTCTTATCCCTATCCTTCTGGTGCAGGTTTTTCAGGTAGCCACGTGGTTTCCAGATGAAGATCTTCATGAAGATGCTGGATAGAGTGCAGTTGCTCGTCAAGGACACGCTCAGGAGGCTGACAGATGGTATATATGTATATAGAAGTGTATGTTATGAATTTGGATAATTGTATAACGAGCCAACTTGTACTCATTCAGTTGTATGTATTATTGTTATTATTATTGGAAATTTTAATGTACCCAGTATCAGATTAATACACATGCTAAATATTCTAGATAATTTAGTGTGGGTGTTACAAAGCATTACAAAGTTCATTGCTCATCACCAATATTCAAAACCTTTGCAAGAACCTTCAATCAATCCAAGTTCATTGCAGCAGGAGCTTTGCTAAGGATCTCTGTAAGTTTCTAAGTCATTATCTTGCATCTATAATTGTGCTTGCATATCAATTTTGGTTCAAAACCTTTTTATTCTAAAAAACCCCTTTTGAATTTCAAAAGAAATCCCAAGGTTTGCAAAACATCAAAACTGGTTTGTCCAGGCCTTTTCATTGCAAAAACCCAAAGCTTTTCACTCTCCTAAAAGGCCCTGAGTGTGTTCAGAAGTTGTTTCTGAACAACAGTTTAGAAACAGCTTTTGAACTCAAAAATTCGCATTGTTCGCAGTGCGAAGTCATGGTCGCAGAGCGACCATGACAGAACTCAGAATCTGACTTTAGGCTCCCAAATGGCCAATTTTTGAGGTTCTAGCCCAAGAGCTCAGAACCTAGGAGGTTTAAAACTCATTTTATTCAAACCTACTCAAGGATTTTGCATAATATTGGAAAATTCGCAAGTTCGGGTAATACTTTGTGGATAACTTGCAAAACAAGTTATGTCCACAAACTTTCAAAACTACTTGAACAAACAAGCTATGTTCATCACTTTCAATCCAAACTTGAACAATAAACATTGTTCATGATTTTCAAAACCAAACGTGAACATAAGCCGAATTTGTTCGTTTTTCAAAACCATTCGCAAAACGAGCCGAACTTGTGCGTTTTCTAACAAAATTGTTAAAACTTTCACTTTGGGTTTCAAACCAAATGTTTTGATAAACTTTGGGATTTCTAAAGAAATTCAACCAAAAAACTTGAATGAAAAAGGGATGGTGTGCCGTATGTCTCTCCATTGCCCCGATTGAACGAATGCGTGACGTATGTCTCGTCGTTCGGACAATCGTCATTCCATTTTCAACGTATCCGACCATACCAAACCAAATTTTGGCCCCTTGTGGTCAATCCGAACCTTTTGGTCCCCCGCGGCCACTAGATTCAATCCCTCGACTCGTTTGAGTCCCTCGGTCAATGTTCGACTCGTTCGAGTCCATTGTACCCGTTCTTGATCCCGTTGGATCAATCGAACAATCCCCCGACTCGTTGGAGTCACACCGGTCAATGATCGACTCGTTTGAGTCCATTGCACCCATTTTGGTCCCATAGCGACCAATTCGAACCCTCTTACCCAACGGACATTCCTTTTAACATTCTAGCGCGATTTTAAACAAACGCTTAATAAGTCTCCCATGCGCGAGCATACAAGCTATACGCTTAATAAGTCTCCCATGCGCGAGCATACAAGCTACGTTTAATCGCCAGAATTCGGTTAAAACATCGTCCATCTAAAAATAACCAACATATGTACGTTTTTCTACCAAAGAACTACGTACGCTTTGAATTCTCCGACTACCGGGAGATACATAGGAGCAAGATCGACATCTTGTCAAGCGCAATAATAAAATTTTTTCTTTTTCCTTTCGTTTGTTTTCATCTCTTTTCCCCCCCCTTTTATGATATTTTCTTTTGACATAGATAAGCATGCGCGCAAAACATTTAAAAACATTTTAAGCTTTAGCCAAATAGAAGGTTCCCGTTGAGTACAACGGACGTGAGGGGTGCTAATACCTTCCCCTTGCGTAATCGACTCCCGAACCCGATAATGGTTGCGATGACCAGTCCTTTTCCTCATCGTAAAGGGTTTTATTATCGTTTCCCTTTCAAACAAAAAACTTAAGGGTTTATCAACGTTCCCTTTACACTAAAACTTTGGTGGCGACTTCACAAAGGCCTTCCGAGCGTTCGCAAACGCTCCGGAAGATTGCGCGTTTTTAACGAGTGCGCACAATTCCATGTGTCTTTTAAGTTCAATTATTAGAGTCAATTCAGTTATGACTTGTGACATTCTATATTGTTTAAGGGTTTGAAAACTATAAGTTTTTTTGTCCCACCACAAATTAAGGAAATTTTGAAACATAAATTGTTAAGTTTTCTTGAGGATAATAAGTTTGGGGGAGAGATATGGTAATAGAACAAAATTGAATGAGGAAGAATTAGTTCTAATTCATATAATTACTATAATTATAGTATATTTGGATCCTCATGAGGACATTATTAGTCTTCCTTTCAACCAAGTTAATAAATTAATTCATTATAGATCAAACTCAACATCCTCAAGAACTATGGATTCTAGTGTCATAAATAATTGATGGAAAAGAGAAATTATATTTAGTGTGATTGAAAGACTCTATTAGGACAATCAAGATACCAGTTTGCTTATTATAATTTTGGAGCTGCATAAGATGGATGTCAATACAATGTTTCTTAATGACAACACTAATGATACAATACGGTACAACCGCAGAAAACTTTCGTATCAATAGATACAAAGTAGATGGTTTGCAAAATCATGAAATCCACTTATGAGTTAAGAAATTTGTCTCTTTAGTGTTACCACAAATTCTCATAAAGTAATTGTCTCATTTGGTTTTGAGATAATATTATGGAGAGTTGTGGATTTAGTAAGCTTAGTGGGAGTAAACTTATATTTCTAGTTTAATGTGTCGATTATATTTTATTTAGTCAACTATGATAAATGTTAGTTATGTGAAACCAAGAAAATCTCTAACAAAAGTTTAGCGATGAAAGATCTTGGGGACACCTCTTTTGTATTAGACATTTTGATAATTAGAGATTCTTCTTAACGTATCATTTAGATATCACAAAAGAGTTATATCGATAAAGTTGAAATTGAACTAACATAATTTATGGGTGACATGAATCACCAAGAGAGACTATTTAGTCTCAAATATTGCCCAATAGAAAGTTTGTAAATTCAGAAAATTAAGTATTTTCCTACGTTTTGCCTAGATGATTCTTATGTATGATCTTATTTATACGCATTTGAAAATAACGTATATAATCATATTGTTTAGCAGATACTTGAGCAGTTCAAAGCTTGAATTGTTGAAAAGGAAACCATAAGGATTATTAAAGAGAATAAGAGAGTTTATGCTCACACCAGAGATCTGACAATTTGGAGATCATTAGTGTGTTAGACTCTGACTTTTGGGTGTTTGTGTATAATAGACATCCTACCTCAAGAAATGATTGTAAGTATTTATGTCACTTGGTTGCATATATAAAAAGGTATTGAAAGACCACTCAAGCTATATTGTGACATAAGTTAGTCATATAATGTTTCAATAACAATTTTTTTTATGAAGTTCATTGACTCATAAGTTATTGTTATTGAATAATAGAACATATAAAGATAGACTATATGCTAGTTAACCCACTAATAAAAAAATTGACACCTAAGGTCTTTCATATTGTTGTTGTCATTAAGGATGTCTTGGATTAGTGGAAGCCTCTTTTACTTTATGTTCTATACTTTTGTTTTGATATATGTTATGATTTTCTACAGAAATGATGTTTATGAGGTTATTTTTGTTATAACCATTTCTATATCATTTTGTGCAAATATTGAATTTGCAAACTTCAGGTTTGATCTCACTAAAGTTTTCAGTTGGACCAGTTGAAAACATGCATGATTTAGAGATTACATTACATGTAATTTCAAGGTCACTCATCCATATCGATCTATGTCATCAAGTGCATTGATATGGTGGTCGTCGGGGTTCCGTCACGTTATACGCCAGTGACGACAACCGCGGTGTTCTCATTATTAATGTATAAGGTGGACCAGATTGTAAAGTTGAAATCTAAAGATAAATAACATTCAGGCGCGCGCCTAAAATATTCTGGTATAACTATTAAGATATGTATCCCAAGTGGGAGATTGTTGGGATATTTTATTATTTAATTATATTCCGATATCATTATGTGGGCAAATATCGTAATAATAATTAATTATATTAGTTATTTATCAATTGTGAGCCTTAATTGATTAGTGATCAAATTAAGTAATAAGACTATTAAATTTCTAATTGGATAATTAATTAAATATTTAATTAGTTGATATGGACTCAATTTGAGTGAATGTTTGGATGACCCATTAACGGAAAATGGGAAACCCTAATGGCCATCCAATCTAAAAGAGGCTATCGGCAAACTCTCTCTTCTACCCATCTAAAGAGAATTAGAGGCATAAAGGTACTGGTTGAGGATGAAGGTGAGAAAAACACACAAGAAAGGGGGGGGTTGAATTGTGTGGACTCAAAAACTTGGTTTCTTTTCTTCTCAAAACTAAAGACAAGTTCAGAAACTGGTTCTGAACCTTTTTCAAAGAGTATATGCAGTGGATTAAAAACAAAGAGAGAAGGAAAGAGAGGACACACAATGTTTTTATACTAGTTCCTTCCACAAGTTGGAAGTAGTCTAGTCCCCTTGTTACTAACAAGAGATTTTAACTATAATCAGCCTGATTACAATTACTCATACCACAAAGGAATGAGATTTCCAGTTGCTCAACCACAAAGAAAGAGACCTCTAATGTTTTGACCACAAAGGAATGAACCAACCTTGCTCAGACCATAAAGGAATGAGACTCCCTGCTCAGACCACAAAGGAATGAGACTCTCTAATGCTCAGAACACTAAGTAATGAGGCTTACAATGCTCAGTACGCAGACTGAGACTTTAACCAAACTGAATTACAAAGAAAGTAAGTTTGGATTGAACACTTGATAAAAACAAGGAAAAAGACAAAAACAATGTACTGAATCGATTCACTTTATGTGTGATTCGATTCAGATAGCAAAAAGACAAGCAAAAAGAAGCACGACGATTGATATGATTCAGACCTATGGTGAATCGATTCAAGTTGCCTAGGATGAAGGTTGACACGATTCCAAATCATGTGAATCGAATCACAAAGCCAAAAACCAAAGTCAGAGAGAATCAGTGATACAAATCAAAATAATATGAATCGAATCAGGCATGATACGATTTATCAATATGTGAATCGATTCAAAAATGCGAGGCACAAGGCAGAAAGATCTTGTGATACGATTCAAAATAGTTTGAATCGAATCAAAAAGTTGGAAACTGACTTTTGCCAAATGAAGGGACCATTTCTATGTGTGTATACTAAATTGGACACATGGACCAAAACAACACAAGAGTTGACAATTTCTATAGTGCTTTAACATGATTCTAGTCTATATCTATCAACATAATAACATCATCAAAACAAGAACCTATGTCTATACACACACAACTTCATCTTTCATGTTGCTGTTGAAAGGTTTGCCATCAAAGCTTCATCAGGTATTCCTAATACCAAACTATTAATATCCTTGATAAATCAAACATGTTGCCGATCCGATCATATCATGTTTAATGTTTTGTTTGCTTCCGTTATTGATTCATAATTATTGAACATGTTTTATGAAATCTGTTATCTGTTTTAGACCTAATTTTTCCAACACTTCATCCAGAACTCATCAATCTAGTATTTGCAGAGTGAAAATCCATCAAAGTGGGGTACTCGTTGTTACTCCAATAGATATAACAAACTATCATTTTTGGGGTATTTGGAGTGCCCGTCATTCGAGGAATAAGACGAAGTTTGCTGATGGTTTGATTGCAGTTTCATATTCAATGCACAATGCTTGGAACTAATGCAATCTGACGTATTGTCTTGGATAACCAGGGTCATGACAAATTGCATCAAGTACAATCTGCATAGAGCATGTCAAAGATGTATGATTTGACTTAGAAGGATCGATTCTCGAAAGAATATCATTTCAATACTTCAGTTCAGATCTTCTTCTAAAAATGAGTAAATAGGCAATTACCCCACTAAAATTGTAACTATAGTAAAAAACCCCCTGACTTTAACAAAACTTCAATTACCCCCTCGAAATTGCATAACGTTAATCAATTTGCTTCTTCTGTCAAATTCCTCTGTTGGTCAACATGACGTAGCATTAGATTATCTACGTGGCACTGTCACGTGTCTGACATGTCATGCCACGTTACAGGTGGTAATTTTTTTTTGAAAAAAAAAATCTGATTTTTTTACGGTTATGAGCAAATACCCCCCTGAAAGTTTGCACTTATGTGCAAAATGCACCCTGAACTTTAAATTTTATATATTTTTTTCTTATCTTTGACTCAAAAGATATTAAAGTCAAACAATTAACAATTAGTTTTCATACTTTAAGCTCTACAAGCATTCATGTTTCTACCTTTATGTGAATTCCACTTGTTTTTTCCTAAGAGTTTACAAGATTGAATGGCGCCAGGCGAGGACGCCGTTATGCCCCACAGCTCTGCTGTGGCTGGCCCCTGGACTATGCAAAAGAGTCGAGGCCGGGGGGTCTCGCCTTACCTTTGCTTTCTTCAAATTGGGCCTCGCAGGGGGACTTGCCTGGGCAATTGGATACTTTACGTGATGGGCAATTGGAATTCACATAAAGGTAGAAACATGAATGGTTGTAGAGCTTAGAATATTAAAGTTAACTGTTAATTGTTTGCCTTTAATATCTTTTGAGTCAAGGATAAAGAAAAAAATGAAGTTTAGGGGGCATTTTGCACATAAGTGCAAAATTTCGGGGGGGGGGGGGGGTATTTGTTAATAACCGTAAAAAAAATTTGAAAGAAAATTACCACCTGTGATGTGGCATGACACGTCAGACACGTGGCAGTGCCACATAGATAGTCAAATGTCACGTCATGTTGACTAACAAAGGAATTTGACGGAGGTGGAAAATTGATTAACGTTTGATTAATGTTATGCAATTTCGGGGGGGGGGGGGGGGGGGGGGGGGGTAATTGAAGTTTTGTTAAACTCATGGGGTTTTTGACGAAAATTACAATTTCAGGAGGATAATTGCCTATTCACTCGCTCGAAATTTAATTGATACAACAAGGAGAAAAGAATTTGTCAAGTTTAATTATTCCAACAGTCTAATAATAAAAATGAAGGGTGATTTAGTTTCACATCATAGATAATAATAAAAAATTTCATATATAAATCATGATTTTGTTTTTTGATAGCATATAAATCCATAATAAAAATAGTAAATGTAGTACCCTAATTTTGTCCAAGTCTTTTCTTCAAACTTTTCATTTTTCCTTTTTTTTTTTAAATATAATAAAAAAAAGTTTTATTATTTATTTATTTATCTTATTATTATTATTATTATTATTATTATTATTATTATTATTACTTTTATTTTTATTATTATTGTTTACTTTTATTATTATTATTACTATGTTCATTTTCAAGAAAGAAAGCAAGTTGCGCCCCTTCTCCCTGTGTTCCAGCACACCCTTCCTTGCCATTTTCTTCCATTTTGCTTTATCAAAACCAGTCAAGGATTGCTGCAAACTGCTGCCCCTATTCTTGCAAGTGGCTGCCCCTGTTCCTGCAGATGCTGCCCTGTCCAGCACATCTCCATTTTCTTCCATTTTTCTTTGTCAAAGAAGGCTGCAAGCTGCTCTCTGTTTCCAGCGCACCTTCTTCTTTGTTTCTCCCAACCTCTGCACAAAGCAGCACCCCTTTTTTCCTGTTTTTCTTCCCCAAATCTACAAGAATCAACCCAAAAGCAACCTCTGCACAAAACAGCACCCTGTATTTCCGTTTTGCCATCAACTTCTGTCAAACTCAGCTCCAACTTGTTCTGAAATTAACCAAAGTCTTCACTAAGATTACAAGGCAAGGTCACTTCCTTCCCTTTTCATTAAATGCTAACCAAAGTCTTGGTCATAGCACACAAAAAGGTCCAGCTTTCAAGGGATTTTCATGATTACAAATGATCACAATTTTGCCTATATAAGCAACACAAAAATCAGATGAAAGAGGAGGATTTTTGAGAGGATTTTGAGAGGAATTTTTAGAGCAAAAACAGAACCAAAAGAAACAGCAAGAATTCACAACAACCTTTGAAAAGAAAATCTCTGTTTTCTGCTTCCTTCTTTACAAACCATCACAAACAAATCAACAGAATCAAAACAGTCACTAAACCACAAAGAAACATCATACAAAGAGTGAAGAATAATAGCAAAACACCATTGTTGTTGCGGTTCATCTTCTTCATCACTTCCAGCTTTGCAAAAACCACAACCACTCAAAAGCCCCTTTCATTTTCTTGCATCTGAAGCTTTGGCTAGGAGTTTGTAAGTATTTTGGAACCTTTTATCTCTTTTTTCACAGTCTGTTTAAGTGTTTATAAGTGTTGCTGTTGTTTCTGCATTTTTTAGTAATCTTTAACTCATTTTTTGCACTGAAAACATCTTTCAAAAACCCCAAAAAATCACAAAGTTTACAAATCACCAAAACAGAAGTGAATTGCTTCTTTTTCTTACTGTTTTTGAACATTTTTACCTCCTGAGGTTCTGAAATCAGAAGCAGAAGTAGCTTCTGAAATAGTACTTCAGAAGCAGCTTCTGAATAGTACTTCTGAAGCAGCTTCTGAACAGTACTTCAGAAGCAGCTTCTGAACAGTGCTTCTAAACCTCAGAGTCTGAAAAGTGAGTCTGATGGTCAACAAAAGTCAGCGTCTGAACAGTGCGTCTGATGGTCAACAAAAGTCAGCGTCTGTACAGTGCTTCTGAAGTTCAGAGTCTGAAGGCAGCTTCTGAACAGTGCTTCTGAAGGTAGCTTCTGAACAGTGCTTCTGAAGCAGCTTCTGAATAGTGCTTCTGAAGCAGCTTCTGAACAGTGCTTCTGAAGCAGCTTCTGAACAGTGCTTCTGAAAGGCAGCTTCTGAAGGTGTTTCTGAAGCTGTGCATTTTGCATTCTGAAGTCAGTTCCTGCTTCTAAAGGTTCAGAACCTGGGCTGAAATTCATTTTATCGCTGAAACTCATTTTTATTCAACAAGTGTTAATGCTTTCCATTTTGGTTTATAAATCTATATTCGATAATAAACTTGATTGAAAAAGAAGTGGTTTGATGTATGTCTTCCTATTCCCCGGTTGCACGAGCACTTGACGTACGTCTCGTTGTTCAGGCAATTGTCATTTTATTTTCAACATACCAAAACACAAAAAAACAATTTTCTTTGTTGTGTGAGTGAAAAAGGAAAACTTGGGTAGACACCCGACGCTTCCCCGAATATTCGGAAACGAGGTAGACACTTCGCTTTTGGTTGAATATTCGTCCTCCGTTTAAAATCAATCCCAACCCACCAAACTTTATTCTATTCACGCCCATGCGTGTCTTCAAATGGATACCATCGCCCAAGTGCGTGTCCGTCCTTTTTTAATCAAACCTTTCCACGCCCATGCGCGTTTTCAAACGGATACCATCGCCCAAGTGCGAGTCCGTCTTTTTTTAAAGCAAACATTTTCGCCCAAGCGCGATCAAATTATTTTTCATAAATAAAATCAACCAACAAACAAAAATTTGCTACAAAGAACTACGTAGCTTTGAATTCTCCATCGCACCAGGAGATACGTAGGAGCAAGATCAAACTCTTGTCAAGCACACTAACAAAAAACTCATTTTTTGGTCTTTAAATATTTTCTCTTTTTTTTCTTTTATTTATTCTTTACAAACATTTGGCATGAAACTAACACAATTGAACGCTAAACTAACTAACGGTTCCCGTTAGGTACAACGGATGTGAGGGGTGCTAATACCTTCCCCTCGCATAACCGATTCCCGAACCCGAAATTTGGTCGCAATGACCTTGTTCTCGTTCTCAAAGGGGTTTATCGACGTTCCCCTTTTCAAAAACAAAACTTCGGTGGCGACTTTACTGTTTAAGCGAGCGCTTTCCGCCCACACATTTTTCCTGCCGCTTCAGCTGGCGACTTCACTGGGGAAGAAGGAGAATCAACCCTAGTTAGTTGGTTTAGCTTTTAGTGTTAGTTTCTTGCTTTCAATGTTTGTTTATTTTTGGTCTTATTTGCTTTATTTCATTTCCGCTTTATTTTTTGCCTTTTTGTTAGTGTTGCTTTTGTATCGGGGGTTGTGATGTTCAAAACACTTTTGAGTGGAGCTCTGCACCCGAGTTTGAAAAAAACCTAGGCTTAGGATGGTGGTTGCATAGTATTGGCTTTCGAGATAGACATCTCGTTTAGTCAATATGAAGACCCCGCTTAGAGATGGTCCTCTTCGTGAAAGGTTGTCATATAATGGTTAACCCGTTATCATGGCGAAATTCCGAATTGGACCCCTAACTCTAAGAACCTTCTTCTTAGCACCTTTTCAAATTTGGTGTTTGTATTGACTTTAGAGGTAGACATCTCGTTTTGGTTAGTACAAACCCCACCTAGAGGAGACGCACTCGTGAAAGGTTGTCATATAATGGTTAACCCGTTATTATGGCAAAATTCCGAGATGCCTCCATGACCCTAGGTACTCCTAACTCAAAAACCTTAGAACTACCCTTGGTGAGAACTCTGATATAGAAAGCACATAGAACTAAGCCCTCGTAGGGAGCCATCCCTTTAAGTTTTATTTCCCAATTATCCATACCCACACAAAGCATACATGCATTGCGTCCACATGCATAAAATCATTTTTTTTAATATACAAGTTTGTTTTAGGGAATTGCAAAGGCAAAGTGTGTTGCAAATGTCTAACAAATTGAACATGGGCTCCGAGAAAAGAAGAACTCTGTCATTAAAAGTCGAGCTCCCGGATTTAAAAAGTCTTAGAGATTTGAGTACCGAGTTAACAACAATTCCAAATAGTGCTTTTGTCTTCAAGTATGGCGACATCCTTGATCTCTTGTTCACTAATGTTCTGGCAGAAGCTATCACAACATTAGCACAGTTCTACGACCCCCCAATGAGAAGTTTCCTATTCCAAGACTTCCAATTAGCGCCCACACTTGAAGAATTCGAAAGGATTATGGGCATTCCTCCAAAAGGCAAGGGTCCACATGTAGAAATTGGCCATCCTCCAAAAGTTGAAAAATTGGCTGAAGCTATAAACATTGAAGTGTCCGGGTTTGCTAGCAATGTGAAGACTAGAGGGAAAGCTCCTGGTTTTCTCCGAAGTTATCTAGAGAAAAGGGCTCGTGAGTTTGCTGCGTCCCGAGATATGAAGTCATTCAACAATGTGCTAGCCCTCCTTATTTATGGTTTGGTACTGTTCCCATCAACCGAAAACTTTGTTGATTTTGCTGCAATCAGTGTCTTTTGGGCTGTCCTTACAAAGGACAAAGATCCAGTTCCTGCACTCTTGGCCAATGTGTACTATACTCTCCACATGCGTCACGAGAAGCTAGGTGGCAATATTGTCTGTTGCTTTCCTTTACTCTATCATTGGTTCACATCTCACATGTGTGTTGTACCCCAATTTTGTCCCAAGCCTTTTTCAAAAAAAAAAAAAAATTTCAAAAAAAAGAGAGAAAAGTCAAAGTCAACAAAAAGTCAACAAAAAAGTCAACATTTCAGAAATGAGGACTTCGCAGAGCAAAGTCCCCTTCGCTCTGCGAAGTCTGCGAATTTTTTGCAGATTTTTAATCTCTTTGATTTATTTTCATTTTGTTATTATTATTATTACCTATCATTATTATTATTGTTATTATCATCAATTGTGGCTAATTGGGCTCAGCAAAGCAAGAATTGGAGCATGTGCCATTAAAGCCAAGGTGAGAAGCTTTTTCTTCCAACCAAGCATGTGCCAAGCAAGTTGGCTTGCCCTTGGGCAGCTCTTGTCCCTCCCAATGGACCTGCTACTGACCCTAAGCTTGCCAGCCACCAGCTTGTTTGATTTTCTTCCTGCTTTCTCCCCCAAAACCAGTCAAACCCAGCTGGTTTTCACTTGTCCAAAGGCTAGTTTTGCTGCCCTGTTTTCAGCAGCTTTTCTTCCTCCTCACACCAGCCCACATGTTCCCCTTTGTTTCCCCCAATCTCTGCACATCACAGTGCACGTTTTTCTTGCTTAACCCTCAAGATTGCAAGGACCAATCCCAAGGGACAGCCAATTGCAAACCAGCCCTGTTTTTCTACTTTTTCATCATCATTGCTATCCAAAACCAGTTGAATTAATGGCTGGATTTGCCAAAGTCTTGACCATTGCAGCAAGGCAAGGTCACCTCTTCACTTTTGCATTAAATGCAAAGCAATTTAGCCTGATTCTAGTCCACAAATCAGCTGGATTTTAGGGATTTCTCATGATGACATTAGATTTGGTTTTGGCCTATAAAAGGGAGGCAATCCATAACCATTCAAGAGACTTACTAGCAATTGAACACAATTGAAAACACTTGAAACAGTACAAAATACACAGCATTCAAAACCTGCAAAGC
This sequence comes from Medicago ruthenica, assembly GCA_018208015.1. Classification (NCBI taxonomy): domain Eukaryota; kingdom Viridiplantae; phylum Streptophyta; class Magnoliopsida; order Fabales; family Fabaceae; genus Medicago; species Medicago ruthenica. The sequence goes on along the minus strand of CM031371.1, from coordinate 88,170,187 downwards.
ACCATACAAAGAGTGAGAAATAATAGCCAAACACTAGTGTTATTATCCTCCAAACCTCCAACATCCCAACTTTACAAAACTTCAACCATTCAAGTCCTTTCCATTTCCTTGCAACAAGAGCATTGCTAGGAGTTCTGTAAGTACTCCAAAATACTTATCTTTCATTTAGAATTGTTGCCTGCATCTTAATTTTTGTTTAAATCCATTTTGCTCTAAAAAACCCCTTTTTGAATTTCAAAGAAATCCCAAGGTTTACAAAACATTTAAACTGGTTTGTTCAGCTCCTTTTATTGCCAAATTTCAAAGCTTTTTAATCCCCTAAAGGTTCTGAGATTGTTCAGAAGTTGCTTCTGAACAGCAGTTCAGAAGCAGCTTCTGAACAGCAGTTCAGAAGCAGCTTCTGAACAGCAGTTCAGAAGCAGCTTCTGAACTCAAAATTTCGCAGTGTTCGCAGTGCGAAGCACTGGTCGCAGTGCGACCATGACAGAACTCAGAATCTGAGTTCAGGCTCCTAAAAGGCCAATTTTTGAGGTTCTAGCCCAAGAACTCAGAACCTAAGAGGATTGAAACTCATTTTATTCAAACCATAACAAGAATTTTGCATAATATCGAAGAATTCACAAGTTTGAGCAACACTTTTTTGAATAACTTGCGAAACAAGTTACGTTCATAAACTTTCAAAATTAAACTTGAGCAATAAGCTAAGTTCATCATTTTCAAAACTAAACTTGAACAAAAACCTTGTTCATGATTTTCAATCAAACGTGAACTTAAGCCGAACTTGTTCACTTTTCAAAACCTTTTTTCAAATTTGAGCCGAACTTGTGCGTTTTTCACAAATTGGTGCAAAACTTGCTCATTTTCATGCATAAACAAAGCAATACTTGTTCATAGGTTACAACAACTAATTTGAACATTAAAGCCTTTTCATTTTGAGTTTTTAAACCAAGTGTTTTGATAAACTTTGGGATTTCTTAAAATTCAAACAAAACTTGAATGAAAAAGGGATGGTTTGACGTATGTCTCGCCATTGCTCCGATTGAACGAATGCTTGACGTATGTCTTGTCGTTCGGACAATCGTCATTCTATTTTCAAAGCATCCAACCACACCAAACAAATTATTGGCCCTTTTTGGTCAATTTGAACCCTTTGGTCCCCCGGGACCATTTGATTCAATTTCTCGACTCGTTTGAGTCACTTTGGTAAATGTTCGACTCGGTTGAGTCCATTGCACCTTTTCTTGATCCCGTTGGATCAGTCGAACCCTCTTTCGACTCGTTTGAGTCACTTTGGTCAATGTTCGACTCGGTTGAGTCCATTGCACCCTTTCTTGATCCTGTTGGATCAATCGAACCCTTTTTCGACTCGTTTGAGTCACTTTGGTCAATGTTCGACTCGGTTGAGTCCATTGCACCTTTTCTTGATCCCGTTGGATCAATCGAACCCTCTTTCGACTCGTTTGAGTCACTTTGGTCAATGTTCGACTCGGTTGAGTCCATTGAACCCTTTCGTGATCCCGTCGGATCAATCGAACCCTTTTCCCCAACGGACATGTTTTTATCTATTCTAGCGCGATTTCAAACAAACGCTTAAGCCTCCCATGCGCGAGCATACAAGCTACGTTTAATCGTAAGAATTCGGTTAAAACATCGTTCATTAAAATAAACCAACATATACGTTTTTCTACCAAAGAACTACGTAGCTTTGAATTCCCCATCGCACCAGGGGATACGTAGGAGCAAGATCGTCGTCTTGTCAAGCACAATATTAAAAAACAACTTTTTCCCCTTTCATCATATCTTCTTTTTCCCTTTTACATATTCAAGCATGCAAGAAAAACATTTAAAAAACATTCTAGCCTTAGCTAACTAGGAGGTTCCCGTTGAGTACAACGGACGTGAGGGGTGCTAATACCTTCCCCTTGCGTAATCGACTCCCGAACCCGACAATGGTTGCGATGACCATCCTTTCCTCATCGTCAAGGGTTTTATTATCGTTTCCCTTCAAAATAAAAAACTTAAGGGTTTATCAACGTTCCCTTTAACAAAAACTTTGGTGGCGACTTCACACAGCTTTTCGAGCGTTCGCATACGCTCATAAGTTTGCGTTTTTTTAATGAGAGCGCCACAGCTGGCGACTTCACTGGGGACGCGCTCTCCCTCTAGCGAGTCAAGCCTATCCTATTTAGCTTTTAAGCTAAATGTTTTTATCTTTTTGCGTGCATGCTTTTATTTTTATTGTCTATATCCTTCTCTTGCTTTATGTTTATAATTGCTTTATATTGCTTTATATTCATATTATATATATCAATTGCGGGGATGTTACTTGAGCGATGTTACTCCACATTGTTCGGGTTAATGCCGGATGTGTGAGGCTCTCTACTCGAGCTTGAGAAAAAATTAAGTTAGGATGGGGTTGTGTAGCGGAAGCCCGCGTTGACGTATGTCCGTGAGGTAGGATGCCAAACCCCGCCTAGAGGAGATTTTCACTTGGAATGAATTGAAGTCTTGCGAAGTTCGCAAACGACGACCTTAATTCCATGTGAGATCCGTGAATCTAGGGACCTTTTTAGAAAATCTCATCTTTAGAGCCTACATGTGAGGATGGGGGGAAGTTCTGAACATTTCTATACCAAACCCCTGCATATCATAACATTTGCATTCATGAAATTTTTTTTGCATAAACAAAAAAAATGGGCATATTTTTCCATATGCATCGCATACATACATTCACATGCATCTTCATGCATTTTTCATAAAAAAAACCACTCATTCATTTCCCTAAAAACTGTTTGAAGCAATCATAGCCAGAAAACCCAAAAAGCCATCGGTCCAAGAGCCAGATCTCCAACACTCGTACGGAACACGAGCCAACAAGCAAAGGATCATGGATAATTTGGAACAAAATCAAGCGGCTTTGAGAGGAGAGGTTGATGAGATGAAAGGGAAGATGGATCAAATGTTAGAGTTAATGCAAGCTCTATCTGCCCGAGAGACCCACCCCCGTCCAATCGTGGACGCAGCCAACGTGGTATGGCCTCCTTATGGTTTACCTCTAGGATATACCCCACCACTTGAAAATGAGGGCCATGTGCCACCTCCACAACCACAGCTTACAATCCCCGTTAGGAACGAAGAGCATCATCCTCAAGGGAATTCCACTACTCAACATGAGAATATTTCTCATAATGTGGAAGACAATCAGTCAAGACATTCTGCTCTCGATAATACCCACCAAGACAACGATACCGCCCAAATGTATCGCGTGTTGGAAGAAAGGTTAAAAGCTATCGAAGGATCCAGCTCATATGGTGCCTACAATGCTTTGGACATGTGCTTGGTGCCCGATGTGGTAATCCCTCCAAAATTCAAAGTACCGGACTTCCAGAGGTACAAGGGAATTCAATGCCCTCGGAACCATCTACGGATGTTCTGTAGGAAGATGGCGGCATACGCAACGAACGAGAAACTCATGGTTCATGTGTTTCAAGATAGTTTGAGCGGAGCGTCATTGGATTGGTACATGCAACTTGAGCGTACCCACGTCCAAACTTGGAAGGACTTAGCCGATGCTTTCTTAAAGCAATACAAGTACAATTTGGACATGGCTCCAAATAGGATGCAATTGCAAAACCTTGTGCAAAGGAGCAACGAGTCCTTCAAGGAGTATGCTCAAAGGTGGAGGGAACTAGCTTCTCGCGTACAGCCACCATTGTTGGAAAGGGAGCTTGTCGATACCTTCATGGGCACACTACAAGGCCCATATTATGACAAAATGATTGGAAGCACATCTTCCGGCTTTTCCGATCTAGTCATAATTGGTGAAAGATTAGAGGACGGAGTAAAGAAGGGAAAGATCCAAGGCCCTCTAGAAACTCAAGGTGGAGCCAGGAGACCCCCCAGCAACTTTCATAAAAAGAAAGAGGGGGAGATGAACGCCGTTTTAGTGGGACCATCTCACCCACCATCAAATCAAACGCCTCGCTACCATTATCCTTATGTGGCAGCGGCAACAGCTCAAGGGCATTACTCACCTCAAGTAATTCCCACGACTCCACCTCGACAACCAGCAGTATTGCCTCAACAAAATCGACAGCAACAACAAGGCGGGTACCCACCAAGGAACCAAACGGGCCCGAGGAATAACTACAACAATGTGCAGTTTGATCATGTACCCATGCCATACGGTCAGATCTTGCCGTATTTAATCCAAAAGGGAATGGTTGAGCTAAAACCACTACCAGCTTTGGTGCCACCTGTGCGCACCTCGTTTCTTTTCCTGAGAAAAAGACGCGCAAATCCTCCGAGGTCGTTCGTAAACGCTCGGAGGGCCTTTGTGAAGCCGCCACCAAAGTTTTTATGTAAAGGGAACGTTGATAAACCCTTAAGTTTTTTTTTGTTTAAAGGGAAACGATAATAAAACCCTTTGACGATGAGGAAAGGATGGTCATCGCAACCATTGTCGGGTTCGGGAGTCGGTTACGCAAGGGGAAGGTATTAGCACCCCTCACGTCCGTTGTACTCAACGGGAACCTTCTATTTGGCTAAAGCTTAAATTGTTTTTAAATGTTTTGCGTGCATGCTTATTTATGTCAAAATATAATAAAGGGGGGAAAAAAGGGATAAAAACAAACGAAAGAAGAGAAAAAAAAAGTTTTTATTATTGCGCTTGACAAGATGTCGATCTTGCTCCTACGTATCTCCCGGTAGTCGGAGAATTCAAAGCGTACGTAGTTCTTTGGTAGAAAAAACGTACATGTGTTGGTTAATTTTAAATGGACGATGTTTTAACCGAATTCTTGCGATTAAAACGTAGCTTGTATGCTCGCGCTTGGGAGACTTATTAAGCGTTTGTTCACGAATCGCACTAGAATTGTTAAAAGGTACGTCCGTTAGGGTAAAAGGGTTCGAATTGGTCGCTATGGGACCAAGAGAGGTGCAATGGACTCATACAAGTCAATCATTGACCGAGTGGACTCCAACGAGTCGAGGGATTGTTCGATTGATCCACTGAGATCAAGAACAGGTACAATGGACTCGGACGAGTCGAACATTGACCGCGTGACTCAAACGAGTCGAGGGATCGAATCTAATGGCCACGGGGGACCAAAAGGTTCAGATTGACCACAAGGGGCCAAGGTTTGGTTTGGTTATGGTTGGATACGTTTGAAAAGGGAATGACGATTGTCCGAACGACGAGACATACGTCACGCATTCGTACAATCGGGGCAATGGAGAGACATACGTCACACCATCCCTTTTTCATTCAAGTTTTTGGGTAGAATTCTTTCAGAAATCCCAAGGTATATCAAAACATTCGGTTTGAAAACCCAAATTGGAAAGATTTAGCAATTTTGCTAGAAAGCGCCCAAGTTCGGCTCATTTTGCGAAAATGCGAACGTTATTCGGCGTATGTTCATGTTTGGGTTTTGAACATCATGAACAATATTTATTGTTCAAGTTTTGATTGAAATGATGAACATAGCTGATTTGTTCATGTTGTTTTGAAAGTTTGAGAACATAACTTGTTTTGCAAGTTATCCACAAATGGTCACCCGAACTTGTGAATTTGTCAAAATTGTGCAAAATCCTTGTTATGGTTTGAAAAACATGGGTTTAAAAACTCTTAGGTTCTGAGCTCCTGGGCTAGAACCTCAAAAATTGGTCATTTTAACACCTAAACTCAGATTCTGAGTTCTGTCATGGTCGCACTGCGACCATGACTTCGCACTGCGAAGCATGCGAATTTTTGAGTTCAGAAGCTGTTTCTGAACTTTTGTTCAGAAACAACTTCTGAACACACTCAGGACCTTTTAGGTGAGTGAAAAGCTTTGAGTTTTTGGGATGAAAAAGGCTGGACAAACCAGTTTTGATGTTTTGAAAACCTTGGGATTTCTTTGAAATTCAAAAGGGGTTTTTTAGAACCAAATGGTTTTGAACCAAAATTGCTATGCAAACACAATTGTAAATGCAAGATAAAAGCTTGGAATACTTACAGAACTCCTTAGCAAAGCTCCAGCTGCAATGGATTTGAATTGATTGAAGGTTCTTGCAAGGTTTTGAATGTTGGTGAAGGTTTTGAACTTTGTGATGCTTTGTGTTGGATTGGTTTTTTTTCTGGTTGTTTGTGAGTGTTTGTAAGCTGGAATGAGTAGTGTTTCTGCTCTTGAAATGCTGTTATTGGAAGTGTTTAGAACCTTGGGCATTGCCTTCTATTTATAGGCCAAAACCAAATCTATTTCATCATTAGAAAATCCCAAAATCCAGCTGATTTGTGGCTAGGATCAGGCTGAATCCCTTTGCATTAAATGCTAATGGATAGAGGCAACCTTGCCTTGTGCCAAGGGGCAAGACTCAGCCTGATTTCAGCCACAAATTCAAAGGTTTTAGGATAGTAATGATGATGAAATAGGGCTGAATTGCAATTGGCTAAGCTTGGGGATCAATCCTTGCAATCTCAATGGTTGATCAATAAAAACGTGCACTGTGATGTGCAGAGATTGAGGGATGAGAAAGGCTACCTATGGCTGGTGTGAGGGGTGAAAAGCTGCTGCAAAAACAGGGTAGGCACTCATGGCTTTTCAAGTGAGAAAATCCAGCTAGTTTGACTGGTTTTGGGGGAAGCAAGCAGGAGGAAAGTCATCAAGCAGGTGGCTGGCAACCTTGTGGTGGTTAACAGGTCACTTGGGAGGGACAAGAGCTGCCCAAGGGCAAGCCCACTTGCTTGTCACATGCTAGGTTGGAAGAAAAAGCTTCCAACCTTGGCATTAATGGCAAGTCTCTCATTTCTGGTTTTGCTTGGCCCAAATAGCCATGAATGCTGATTAAAATAAATATGGAAATGATATGCAACAAAATCTGGAATTAAATCAAAAACATCAAAAATCTGCAGAAAAATCGCAGACTTCGCAGTGCGAAGTGAGCTTCGCAGTGCGAAGTCAGCATTTTTGAAATGTTGACTTTTCTGTTGACTTTTGTTGACTTTGACTTTTTTTCCCCTCTTTGATTTTTTTTGATTTTTTTGTTTTAAAATGCTTAGGACAAAATTAGGGTACTACACCACCATATCCACCTTGGTATGATGCAAACGCAAGATGCGAATACCACGCGGGGACCCCGGGGCACAACATTGAGGGTTGTAAAGCATTCAAATACAAGGTCCAGAATCTCATTGACCGGAAGCTGCTATCCTTCAAGGAGGAAAATCCCAATGTAAAAAATAATCCATTGCCGGGGCATGCGGGTCCCTCTATAAACGCGGTGGAAGAGCAAGAAAGCGTTGGCCCAATCAAGGAGGTAGCCAATGTAAAGACTCCCCTATCAGTCATAAGGGAGAGATTGACTGTTTTTGGTTTGTTTGAGGAGATGCACGCTGACTGCGAAGCCTGCAAAATCAACCCGGACAAGTGCGGAAAATTGAATAGTTGTCTTCAAGAGCTAATGGACCAAGGTTGGATCCAAATGGGCTATATAAAGGAGAGCGCGAACGTTGCTACCTTGGAGTCTCATGACCCTAAACCTCTCGTAATCCCATACCAAAGGAGAGAGGTACCAATACCTATACAGCCCATAACATTCCATGTGCCGGCACCCTTCTCTTTTGAAAGCACAAAGAGGGTACCATGGAACTATCAACCTGTGGCCTATGTGGAAGGAAAACCACTAGCAAAAATTGAATCCAGCATCACTAACATTACCGATGTTGGAGGAATGACAAGAAGTGGTAGAGTCTTCGCTCCGAAAGAACTCGGGAAGGCACCAGCTGAACTACCAAGAGAGCCGCTCAAAGAAAAGAGCATGGAAGAGGATGAGAACCAAGCGGGACCCTCTCAAAAAGCAGCCCCACAAAAGGAGGCCGAGGAGTTCTTAAGAATAATCCAAAAGAGCGAGTATAAGATCATTGACCAGTTGGGTCAAACTCCCTCCAAGATCTCCATGTTATCCCTACTACTAAGCTCGGAGGCACACCGAGAAGCATTACTGCGGATCCTCAGTGAGGCACATGTCACTAAGGACATCCCTGTGGACCAATTCGACGGGATAGTCACAAATATTACCTCGAGTAGGTATTTGGGTTTCAACGATGATGAGTTACCCGACGAGGGGCATATTCATAACCGCGCTTTGCACATCTCCGTGAAATGCATGGACCACATCCTCTCTCGAGTGTTAGTAGACACGGGGTCATCATTGAACGTCATGCCCAAGACTACCCTTCTAAAGCTGTCATGTGAAGGGACAGTAATGAAGCCAAGCGCTTTGGTGGTAAAAGCTTTTGATGGGTCAAGAAGGGTCGTCGTAGGGGAGATCGACCTACCAGTTCAAATCGGGCCTAAGGTTTTCTCTATCACCTTCCAAGTCATGGATATTAATCCAACTTACAGTTGTCTTCTCGGACGACCATGGATTCACATCGCCGGAGCCATCACCTCTGTCGATGACAAAATGATTGTAGTTTCCGGGCAAGAGGATATGATGGTAGGCCATCTTTCGTCGTTCCGTTATATAGAAACGGACGAAGAAGCTGTGGATGTTCCCGTCCAATCTTTGGAAGTGGCGAATGTCGTGACCTTGAGCTCAAAGCCCAAGAAAGAGGCTAGGACAGCCATGTCATCATGGAGGGCAATAAGAGAAGCTCTAGAAGAGAGCAGACCCACTGGATGGGGCAAATTAGTGGACATACCTGAGAAGAAGAATTGCTTCGGGTTAGGATATCATCCATCCGCCGAAACCTTCTCAAAGCCTCCAAAGCAAGGGATCCTTCCCATTTTGGAAACATTTGTCAGTGCGGGTTTTATCAATGAAGATCAAGTGGCTCTGCTTGAAGACGCGGATGAAGATGTGCCTGATTTGGTGTACCGTTGTGCTTCGGATGAAACTTTGAACAATTGGAGGGTTATCGCAATTCCCAAAATCATTACCAAGCTCAAGTAATATACCATGTGTGTTTTTGCTTTTTTTTTTAAAAAATCATTTAGCTCTGCCCAAGGCGAATGATTAGTTGTGTGGGGCCCCCTTGTTTTAAGTTATTTTCAATCATGAATAAAATTGCATTTTTATGTCCAATTGAGTTTTTTTTCTCTTTTATTGCATTTGTTTTAAAAAAAAATTTTGCTACAAAAAGCTTAAAATCAAATCATACTCATGCAGATCCACAAATCCACCCTCCAAAAACAACACTGCCTTAATCCCTTATGACTTCGATTTCCCGATTAATCAAGCGGAAGATAATGAAGAGGACGATTTTGAACTGCCTGAAGAATTGTCCAGACTTGGGGATCAAGAGGATAGGGTAATACAACCTCACAAGGAGTCAGTTGAAATGATCAACTTGGGGACCGAAGAGGATAAGAAAGAGGTCAAAATAGGAGCCTCCCTGCAAGAGGATGTGAAGGAAAAGTTGGTTAAGCTTCTACAAGAGTATGTGGATGTATTCGCTTGGTCGTATCAAGACATGCCAGGTTTAGACCCTAACATCGTCGTACATAAACTGCCACTCAAGCCAGAATGCCCACCAGTAAAGCAGAAATTGAGAAGAACCCGACCCGACATGGCTCTCAAGATTAGAGAGGAGGTCAAAAAGCAGTTTGATGCCGGCTTTTTAGCCGTAACCAAGTATCCGACATGGGTTGCCAACATTGTGCCAGTCCCAAAGAAGGATGGCAAAGTTAGAATGTGTGTAGATTACCGGGACTTGAATAACGCAAGCCCAAAGGATGATTTCCCGCTACCACATATTGACAAATTGGTAGACAACACCGCCCAATTCTCAGTCTTCTCCTTTATGGACGGCTTCTCGGGATATAACCAAATCAAAATGGCTCCAGAAGACATGGAGAAAACCACATTCATCACCCCATGGGGAACTTTCTGCTATAAGGTAATGCCTTTCGGGTTAACAAATGCCGGGGCAACATACCAAAGAGCAATGATAACTCTTTTCCATGATATGATCCATAAGGAAATAGAGGTTTACGTCGATGACATGATTGCCAAATCCCAAACGGAGGAGGGTCATCTAGTCCATCTACAAAAGCTTTGCGAACGCCTGAGAAAGTTCAAGCTGCGCTTAAATCCTAACAAGTGCACATTTGGTGTTAGATCCGGAAAGTTATTGGGTTTCATCGCCAGCCAAAGGGGTATTGAAGTGGATCCTGACAAGGTAAAGGCCATCCAAGATATGCCAGCGCCAAATACCGAGAAAGAGGTCCGTGGGTTCTTAGGAAGATTGAACTACATCGCTAGATTCATCTCACACATGACATCCACCTGCGAACCAATCTTCAAACTGCTAAGGAAGAATCAAGCCGTTCAGTGGAATGAAGACTGCCAAGAGGCATTTGACAAGATCAAGCAATACCTGCAAGAACCACCAATTTTAATACCTCCGGTCCCGGGAAAACCCCTCATCTTATACCTAACCGTGCTTGAAGGATCAATGGGTTGTGTGTTAGGACAACAAGATGAAACGGGAAGAAAAGAGAACGCAATCTACTACTTAAGCAAGAAGTTTACTGACTGTGAATCAAGGTATACTCCACTTGAAAAGACTTGCTGCGCTTTAGCATGGGCTGCTCGATGCTTAAGGCAATACATGTTAACCCATACATCGTGGTTTATATCAAAGATGGATCCCATCAAATACATCTTTGAAAAGCCCGCCCTCACGGGAAAGATAGCCCGTTGGCAAATGCTGCTGTCTGAGTACGACATCCAATATGTCACTCAAAAGGCTATCAAAGGAAGTGTTTTATCCGAGCACCTTGCTCACCAACCATTGGAGGATTATCAACCCATACAATTCGACTTCCCTGATGAAGACGTTGTAGCTTTGAATGACGAAAAGGTCACAAGCGATGATGAAGGGCCAGAACCGAGAGCTCGATGGAAGCTCGCTTTCGACGGCGCCTCAAATGCCATGGGGAACAGGATCGGAGCAGTTTTAATCTCCCCAAGGAATGGATACCAACCCTTCACAGCAAGGTTATGCTTTGACTGCACCAATAACATGGCAGAATATGAAGCATGCATCCTTGGCCTTGAAGCAGCAATTGATCTAAGGATCAAAATCCTTGAAGTATACGGTGACTCAGCCTTAGTCATCTATCAAGTCAAAGGAGAATGGGAAACAAAACATCCCAATTTGATTCCCTACCGAGCCCGGGTTATAGAGTTGATTGAGCATTTTGATGAAATCACCTTCCATCACATACCTCGAGAAGAAAATCAGGTGGCAGATGCTTTGGCTACATTATCATCAATGTACCAAGTAAATTTCCACAACGAGTCGCCAATCATAAAGATGGATCATAGAGACAAACCAGTTGTGTGTGCAGCAGTCGAAGAAGGACTTGACAACAAACCCTGGTTTTACAACATCAAGCGATACCTCGAAGAACAAGAGTATCCAGAAAATGTCTCACAAACCGACAAGAGAACCCTCAGGAGATTGGCATCCCAGTTCTTCCTCAGCGGAAACACCCTCTACAAAAGAAACTATGACATGGTCTTGCTCAGATGTGTGGACAAACATGAAGCGGACATGCTCATCAAAGAAATCCACGAGGGATCTTTTGGAACCCATGCCAATGGACATGCAATGGCAAAGAAAATCCTAAGGGCGGGCTATTACTCGCTAATCATGGAAGCTGACTGTTTCCGCTATGCCAAGACTTGTCACAAGTGCCAAATTTATGCCGACAAGGTGCATGTACCACCAACTCCCCTGAACGTCATGACCTCACCCTGGCCATTCTCTATGTGGGGCATAGACATGATTGGAATGATCGAGCCCAAAGCATCAAATGGACATCGCTTCATCCTCGTTGCTATCGACTATTTCACCAAGTGGGTCGAAGCAGCTTCGTATGCAAACGTAACCAAACAAGTGGTAGCCCGATTCATCAAAAAGGAAATCATTTGCCGTTAAGGCACTCCCCACAAAATCATCACTGATAATGGGGCAAACCTGAACAATAAGACAATGAAGGAGTTGTGCAAAGACTTCAAGATCGAGCACCATAATTCCTCACCTTACCGGCCAAAGATGAACGGTGCAGTAGAAGCAGCCAATAAGAACATAAAGAAAATCATCCAGAAGATGCTGAAAACATACAAGGATTGGCACGAGATGCTTCCCTTTGCGCTACATGGCTACAGAACAGCCATTCGCACTTCAACTGGGGCAACCCCTTTCTCCTTAGTATACGGTATGGAAGTCGTGCTTCCCATTGAGGTTGAAATCCCTTCGTTAAGGGTCTTGATGGAAACCAAGCTAGAAGAAGCTGAATGGGTCCAAACAAGGTTCGACCAACTGAACCTCATAGAGGAAAAGCGTCTAACAGCGTTATGTCATGGACAACTCTACCAAAGGAGACTCAAGAGGGGATTCGACAAAAAGGTCCGTCCTTGAGAATTCAAAGAAGGAGACCTAGTGCTCAAGAAGATATTCCCTATCCACAAAGATCCCCGCGGGAAATGGACTCCCAGCTATGAAGGACCATACGTGGTAAAGAAGGCCTTCTCTGGCGGGGCCTTAATCATCACCACTATGGACGGAGAAGAGTTCCCACTCTCAATAAACTTCGACGCAGTCAAGAGGTACTATGCCTAAAAGAAAAGAAAAAAAAGAGAGAAAAGCTCGCTAAATCGAAAACCTGAAAGGGCGGTTTAGGCAATAGAGAGCGTCCTGGAAGATCGAAAACCTGAAAAGGCGATCTAGGCAAAAATTAAGGACATCAAAAAAGGAAATGCATCCCGGTGGACTGAAAAATCGAAAGAGTGGTCCAGGTAAAAGTTAGGGGTTTTCAAAACAAAAAAAGAAAGGCAAAGGACCGCGACATTCAACATCCGGACAAGATTCAAGAGGGGAGGAATCGGTCTCGTCATCATCTTTCAAAGGCAAAGGGATTTCAAGTCATAAGGAAAATAGCATGTGTTGTACCAAAACAACCCTCAAACAAATTTCTTTTTGTTTTTGCTTTTTTCTTGTCTTTCTCTATCTTTTCCCCAGAGAAGTAATCACTTCTTACTTTATGTATTGTTACCCGTTCAAGAAATCAAATCTGCATTGAATAAAATTCATTTTTACCTTTTTCATTATTTTGTGTTCTCATTAGCGCATAAAATTTTGTTTTTATTCATGAAAAAAAAAACGCATTGAAACATGGGAAATAATAACAAAAAAAAACTTACAAAAACAAATGTGTTTTACTTGAATTTTTGTAAGTATCGAAAGAATTTCGGTGATCCCCAATGTTGCATCAAAAGACTCCAAGCCTGAAACGATTTGGTCAGTCATCTTAAGACTTATGCTCTTCAGCAGAAATAAGTGCGTAGCTCACAGCACGTGAAGCGCAAAGATCCTGAGGGTTGGAGGAACAGAATGCCCCAGTCAAAGAACACCCCAAGCATCTCTTTCATCAACTAAAGCTGGATATCGATCATGCTTCCAAAATGATCCTTATATTCCCCTGCAAGTCACAAATAAAGCCCAATTTTTATTAGCATTCCCCAGTGGAGTCTCAACCCCAAAAGCCCAATCATCATTGGCACTCGCAAACACAAATTCCAAGTAAAGCCCAATTTTCATTGGCACACACAAATACAATTTCATCCAATGCCCAACCTTGCTTGGCATCCAATCATAACCCCCAGCGTCCAACATGACGTCTGTCATCCCACATATCATTCATAATACATGCATCATATCAAAATCATTCATGCATGCATTATACCAAATCATTCATATACATGCATCTCATATTCATACCGTGCATCCTCAACCAGGATTCTCCAGTGAATATCACATATTCACCAACATCTATCAATCATCTCTAGTGTTCCCCAGTAAACCGTATTCAAGAGCTTCCCCAGTAAGTTCGTCTAGAATAATCTCAGCGGTTTTCTTCCCAATTTATCACATTCCCAGATGGACTTGCTCACGGCCATTAAGATACCCCAGCTAAGTTTTCCCAAACAAAAATTCGGATTGAGTCTACCTCATATCATACCATATTGCATAACATATTGCATAAGACAACATGAAGCATATCATGCATCATACAATCATGTTTTCCTTTTCAACAATCTAAGTACTAGCCCCGCCTAGAGACGATTACATTATCCCCACAGCAGTATGTTCTATTTCCCCAGAGAAGTCTAAGCACCTATTCAGGCGACGACTTGTCAGATCTAAGCACCTATTTAGGCGACGATATTTTTATCTTTTCAGTCTAAGCACCTATTCAGGCGACGACTTGTCAGATCTAAGCACCTATTTAGGCGACGATCTTTTTATCTTTTCAGTCTAAGCACCTATTCAGGCGATGACTTGTCAGATCTAAGCACCCACCGAGGCGACGATCTTTTTATCTTTTCAGTCTAAGCACCTATTCAGGCGACGACTTGTCAGATCTAAGCACCTATTTAGGCGACGATCTTTTTTATATTTTCAGTCTAAGCACCTATTCAGGCGACGACTTGTCAGATCTAAGCACCTATTTAGGCGACGATCTTTTTTTTTTACCTTTTCAGATCCAATCACCTGTTTAGGTGACGATCTTGTCAGATCCAATCACCTGATTAGGTGACGATCTTTTACCTTTCAGATCCAATCACCTGTTTAGGTGACGATCTTGTCAGATCCAATCACCTGATTAGGTGACGATCTTTTACCTTTCAGATCCAATCACCTGTTTAGGTGACGATCTTGTCAGATCCAATCACCTGATTAGGTGACGATCTTTTACTTTTCAGATCCAATCACCTGTTTAGGTGACGATCTTGTCAGATCCAATCACCTGATTAGGTGACGATCTTTTACCTTTCAGATCCAATCACCTGTTTAGGTGACGATCTTGTCAGATCCAATCACCTGATTAGGTGACGATCTTTTACCTTTCAGATCCAATCACTTGTTTACGTGACGATCTTGTCAGATTCAATAACCTGATTAGGTGACGATCTTTTACCTTTCAGATCCAATCACCTGTTTAGGTGACGATCTTGTCAGATCCAATCACCTGATTAGGTGACGATCTTTTACCTTTCAGATCCAATCACCTGTTTAGGTGACGATCTTTTACCTTGTCAGATCTAATCACCTGTTTAGGTGACGATTTATTTTATTCTTAGTTTATGCATCAGTAGCCAAACCAGGTGACCCTGCATTTACTTTTATTCATTGCATTTGCATATTCTTACTTTCATTATTTACTACAATCTTTTTCTCACCTTGAAGGACAAAATTCGGATCCATCTTTTACTTAATTGCTCTTCGCAAAGAGCTTATGAGATGCCCTTGGCACTCGCATTCTCTATGCAAAGACACAATAAAGTAGGGGCAGCTGTTGTACCCCAATTTTGTCCCAAGCCTTTTTCCAAAAAAAAAACAAAATTTCAAAAAAAAAGAGAGAAAAGTCAAAGTCAACAAAAAGTTAACAAAAAAGTCAACATTTCAGAAATGAGGACTTCGCAGAGCAAAGTCCCCTTCGCTCTGCGAAGTCTGCGAATTTTTTGCAGATTTTTAATCTCTTTGATTTATTTTCATTTTGTTATTATTATTATTACTGTTGAGTATTTTGGTGTTGGCTGCATTGTTTGGCAAAACCAAGGTATTGAATAGAAGCATCTCCATATGTAGAACATTTCTTCAGTTGGAAGTCTTTCATTTTGAAGCTGTTCAGAAGCTCAAAATTACATCAGAAGCTGAATGCTCATCAGAAGCACTGTAGCACTTCAGAAGCTGATTCAGGTTCTGAAGTCCAGCGTTGACTTATGTTGACTTCATCAGAAGCTGGTTATTTTTAAGGTTTTTCTATGCGAATCTTTGCAAGATTTATTGAAGATTTATCCACGCATATGGCTTCTAGAATGCTGGATTATTTGGAGAAGATTTTATTGAAGATTTGGTTCAAAGATATGAAAATCGTATTTTCTGTTTTAAATCTTTCAAAGATACAAAACAGTTTTATTTGTTACTTGATTGGACCAATCTTATTTCAGTAACAAATCAATTCAGAAGATTAGTTTTATTTTGCAAGACTGAAGGCTATATAAGGAGGAGGGCTGCTGCTATTCATGATATGAATTGAAGAGTATTATTCAGAGAAATAGAGTCTTAGTTGTTTTTAAGCTTTTGCTTTGTTTTTGTACGCCACTCATATGTTTTGAGTTGGTTTAGGATTGTTATTGAGTTGTAATTCATTCTAAGCCTTTAGGTACGAATGAAGTCTTGTCTTTGAAGGTGTATTCAAAAACAGGGGAGTTTTAGTATTCAGAACTGGGTTAAGTTCAAAGGGTAGTTCAAGTAGCTGGGTTGCAGTTGCTTGAATAGGAAGTTAGAGGTTTTCTAATACTCAACGTGTTGGGTAGAATTCAAGACTAGGTGGAGATTAATTGCTTGGGATAGGAACTGGGAGTCAGTGTCTAAGTCTTAAGGATTAATTCCAATAGTGGAATTCCTTCCTGGATTGGTATCCCCCAGAGTAGGAGGTGTTTACTCCGAACTGGGTTAACAAACCTTGTGTGCCTTTTACTTTCCTGCACTTTATATTCCTGCTGATTAGTTGCTTTTATAATTGTGCCAAGTTCTGATCAGAACCTGCTAAGTTTTTAATCAGAACCAGAACCTGTTAAGTATCTTTGCCTGGCCAGAATTTCAATTGGCATCAGAGCAGGCACCCTGCCTGTAATTTGGGTGAGATCCAGAGGATTAATTTCTGGCAAGCATGGATAGAGAAGGAGGCTATGTCAATAGACCACCCCTACTAGATGGCACAAACTATGAGTATTGGAAGTCAAGGATGTGTGCTTTTCTAAAGTCTATTGACAACAGGACTTGGAAAGCTGTGATCAAAGGCTGGGATCATCCTGTGTATACAGACAAAGATGGTAACAAGACTGAGGTTCTGAAGCCTGAGGAGGAATGGACCAAAGCTGAAGATGACTTGTCTCTGGGAAATTCAAAAGCTTTGAATGCTATCTTTAATGGTGTTGATCAGAACATGTTCAGACTCATCAAACAATGTACTGTGGCTAAGGATGCGTGGGAAATTCTGAAGACCACTCATGAAGGAACTTCTAAGGTA
The DNA here is from genome assembly GCA_018208015.1 of Medicago ruthenica. Classification (NCBI taxonomy): domain Eukaryota; kingdom Viridiplantae; phylum Streptophyta; class Magnoliopsida; order Fabales; family Fabaceae; genus Medicago; species Medicago ruthenica. Next base: position 88,153,097 of record CM031371.1, on the reverse strand, counting down.
AAGATGTCCAGATTGCAGCTGCTGACCACCAAATTTGAGAACCTGAAGATGAAGGAAGATGAATCCATTCAGGATTTTTACATGAATGTGCTGGATATGGCAAATTCATTTGACTCTCTTGGTGAAAAGATGTCTGATGAGAAGTTAGTCAGAAAAATCCTCAGGTCCCTGCCCAGAAGGTTTGACATGAAGGTTACAGCAATTGAGGAGGCTCATGATATTTCTGCTATGAAGGTTGAAGAGCTCATTGGTTCTTTGTTAAATTTTGAGACTGCTTTCTGCAAACAGCCTGATAAGAAAGGGAAAGGTATAGCTTTTTCTGTGAATGCTGAAGCTGATGATCAACAAGAGTCTGAGGAGGATGACTTATCAGAAGCTCTAGTATTGCTGGGAAAACAATTCAACAAGATTCTGAAGAATGTTAACAGAAAAGCCAGAGGCAAAGGTCAGAATTTTAGATTCAATAACAAGAAGCAACAAACTGATGAGAAGAAGACCAAGTCTGAGGAGAAAAGCAACCAAGCCAAAGGTGTGCAGTGTAACACCCTAACCCTTAACCGCCGATTATTAACTTTAATAAAAAAAAACGTTAAGGACATAGGAAGTTACAACATAATGAAAACGCATTTTCATAAACATCAACAGAAATCAAAATATATTTGATTCACAAACAGCAGCGGAAAAATAACAAACAGCTTATAACCAAGCATGCATATAATATACAAAAATATATACATAAGATTTTAAAAAGTGACACTGTCTACATCAGAGACAAATGCCAAGTTAATACACAACAAAAGATTTCCCCAAAACGTAGTGTTACAACCATCAGAGCACTAGACTCTATCTAGGGTACATATCTAAACTCAAAAGATAAAGGGTAGCCAAGCTAAACCCTCACCACTACACAAGTTCTATACGACAACAGCTAATCCTCGACGATATGCTCGTCTTCCTGAAAATCTGGATCCCCAAAGATCCAGCACATAACACAAAACAGAGAGTGTTAGTAAAACATAATCAACACAATATAAACAGCACAATAATAAGTAGGGTACCTACACTTTACCCATCATGCATATTCTAACTCACGCACATGCATCATCAATTATCGTCAATCATTTATTCATTAATCACAAGTACTCAAAACATATCAACACTTTAAGCAATTAAGTCAACAGATGGAAATTATCAATCATCAATTACCATGCACACATAATTCCTCAAGCACAAAACTCATCAATAACAATTACCACTTAACAACCATTATGCACACATAATTCCTAAAGTGCACACTAATGTCAAGTAGAATGTATGTTCCTAAAATGCACTCTAATGCATGTGGTACCAATTCTTGCTCAGCTTTAGAGTCATGGCGGACTGTTGGATAAACTTATATCCCTTGTGTACCTCTCATTCGCCATAAAAGGACAGTCGTACACTTGACCAACCGAAGCTGGATTACTTCTGCACCTCTCATTCGCCATAAAAGGACGGTCGTGCATATGACCAATAATAATTGGATTTCATTCTTACCCATAAAGGGCATACATACCATCATGAAATGCATGTATGTTCACTTAGCAATTATTGATATTTACACCTACATATGCTCAAATATGTGTGTACCCTACCAATACTCATGCTAACTTCAACAAGTAGGCACTCATGGCCAATCATAATACAAGCATGCGTAAATCATCAAACATGGTTCACAACATCATCAACAACATCATACTAAACCAAAACTCCAAATAAACATAAATGTTTCTAAGGTAAATCCAATTCTTTGGATACCATACCAATTCAATTATATTCATCAATTCCCACACATCAATTTATACTATTATCAAACTCAAAACCCCTTTCAAAATAATTAAATAATTTGATATACAAAAGTGCCGTTTTCTTGAACAATTACTCTTTAGGAAGCATTAAGAATGAGTTAAAATAGTGAGCAAGGTTTCCAAAACATATTATGAGAATGCAGTAGCAAAAAGTCATCCCCGCGCGCACCAAGACCCCCAGAACAGCCCAACTGAGTGTGATATTCTGGCTTGGTCGCTACAAGCGCAGATCCGTCGCTACAAGCGCGGATAGGCAGAACCTGGTCGCTACAAGCGCCCAGTTGGTCGCTACAAGCGCAGGCTTGTCGCTACAAGCGCAGATCCGTCGCTACAAGCGCAGACAGACAGAACCCGGTCGCTACAAGCGACAGCCCGTCGCTACAGCGACCGTGACAGCACAGTTATGTGTAAAAATGTGATTTTCCACCATTTTTGCTCATTCAAGGTTACCCAAAGTTCCAGAACATGTTAAAAACGCTTTTCCATCATAAAACATCATTTAAAAACAATCACAAGCAAGGCTTATATCTAGCAAAGAAATTAGGGTTTAAAACACTAAACTTTTCATAACTTTTCTTATGAATTCAAAACACAATAACTCTCAACCAAACATACTAGCATCATCACTTAGCATCAAGCAAGCATAACATAATCATTTAACATCTTTAAACCATAAAAACTTCTATCAAAACCTAGACAAAGTGAAGGAGAAGTTTGGGATGGAGAAATAGACATTCTCCCCTTCTCTTAATCACTTGTGAACAAGTAATACTAACTCTCTTACCTAGCAAACTCAAGCTTTCTCTTGCTCTCTTGCTCTTGCCCTAGCTCCTCTTGCTTTTCTCCTTCTCTTCTCCTTCTCACGTTTATTCTTCTTTCCAAAAGACAATGAATAGTGCTTCTTAAAGTCTTTGTGTTAATCTCTTATAACCCAATCCAATTAATCTTGGCCATCCATTCCTTACTAACTCTCAAGGACCAATCCTAGCCCTTCAATTCAATCTAAGCTTACTACATCTCATCCACTTGATCATTACTACTCATAAACTCAAAAGCCCAATACTATTCATCTTCTTGGCCCAATTTCGCCCAAAACTCTAAAAACTCGATTACGAACTTATCCTCGCGCCAAATAATTATTTATCGATTACGAGAAAATATTTTTAAAAGCCAAACAATAAAATAAAATATATAAAAATATAACATACGAAAATAGGGTCGTTACATGCAGTGCTATGAGTGTGAGGGCTATGGGCATATCAAATCTGAATGTCCTACTTTTCTTAAGAAGCAGAAGAAGAGCCTAGCTGTTGCATGGTCTGATGATGGTTCTGAAGATGATGATGTTAGTGAATCTGATATGTGTGATACTGGTCTGGTTGTAAGGTCAGGAGCTATCTTGAAGAAGGAACCTGTTTTAGAGTCTGAGACCTTTTTAGAGTCTGACTCAGAGTCTGAAGCCTCATATGTGTCTGAAGCAACTAAAACCTCATATGATGAACTAGCTGATAACTACAAGAAGCTGTATGCCAGAAGTGCTGAGGTTTGCAAACAAGTTTTGGATCAGAAAGAGACTATTCTTCAACTGGAGGCTGAAAAAGGTGAACTGTTAGTGCAGAATTCAGATTTAAAAGAAGAAGTGAACCAACTGAACTCCCAACTTAATCAAATGAAGAAGCAAGTGAAGATGTTGAACTCTGCTACTGATAAGTTGGAGGACATTTTGGGGAATCAGCAACAAGGAAAAACTGGTTTAGGTTTTGTTGATCAGACTCAGATTCCTAAACAGATGAGTTTTGTTCCTGCTACTCAAACTCATGACTCTATGGTTGGAACATCAAAGAGGAGACCTCAGAAACAAGCCCAGATGCAAGCTCAGAAGAGACCTCAGATGCAAGGTCAGAAGTATGTTCAGATGCATGGTCAGATGCTACCTCAGAAGCAACCCCAGAAATCTTTCAGAAACAGAAGGAGGAGGAATCATCCATGGGTCTGTCATCATTGTGGAAAGAGAGGGCATATCAAACCATTCTGCTTTAAATTGTATGGTTACCCTGAACACTTTCAATTTAGAAGAGTGCAACCAGCTGCACCCAGACACAGTGTTCAGAAGGTGTGGAAACCTAAGGTTCAGAATGTAGGCCTGATTGCTCATACTTCATTGAGAGCCACCTCTAAAGAAGACTGGTATTTTGATAGTGGGTGTTCAAGGCACATGACTGGTGTAAAGAAGCTACTTAGCAATATCAGACAATATTCCAGAAGCTATGTGACATTTGGAGATGGAGCAAAAGGAGAGATTCTGGGTATTGGTGACTTAAACTGTGAAGGCTTACCTAGACTGAATGATGTGCTATTAGTGAAGGGTTTAACCTCTAATCTGATCAGTATTAGCCAACTTTGTGATCAGGACTTGAAGGTTAATTTTAACAAACTAGAGTGTATTGTTACTGATCAGGAAGATAAGATTCAGATGAGAGGCTGCAGATCCAAAGACAATTGTTACTTGTGGGTTTCTGAAGAAGAAAGAAGTTTGACTTCTTGTCTTATGAGCTCAGAAGAGGAAGTCAAGCTCTGGCACCAGAAACTGGGACATTTGCACATGAAAGGCATGAAGAAAATCCTAAGTACTGAAGCTATCAGAGGTGTGCCTAATCTGAAGATCAATGAGGACAATGTTTGTGGTGATTGTCAAATTGGGAAACAAACAAGAAAGTCTCATCCCAGATTAGTTCACCAGGTAACTACTAAAGTACTAGAACTTGTTCATATGGATTTAATGGGGCCTATGCAAGTAGAAAGTATTGGAGGGAAGAGGTATGCTTTTGTAATGGTAGATGACTACTCAAGATACACATGGATCAACTTTGTTAGAGAGAAGTCTGATACTTTTGAAGTGTTTAAAGACTTATGTACTCAATTACAAAGAGAGAAGGACTGTGGTATTGTCAGAATCAGAAGTGATCATGGCAAGGAATTTGAAAACAAGAGTTTTTCAGAATTCTGTGGTTCTGAAGGTATAAAGCATGAGTTTTCTGCACCTATCACACCTCAGCAAAATGGTGTAGTTGAGAGGAAGAATAGGACTTTGGCAGAATGTGCAAGAGTGATGCTGCATGCTAAGAAACTTCCATATATGTTCTGGGCTGAAGCAATGAACACTGCATGCTATATCCATAATAGAGTCACTCTGAAGAAAGGAACAACATCTACATTGTATGAACTATGGAAAGGAAGGAAGCCTACAGTCAAATATTTTCATGTGTTTGGCAGTAAATGTTACATTTTGGCTGACAGAGAAAATAGGAGAAAACTAGATCCTAAGTCTGATGAGGGTATATTTTTGGGATATTCAGTAAACAGCAGAGCTTATAGGGTGTTTAATTCAAGAACTAAAGTTGTGATGGAGTCCATTAATGTGGTAATTGATGATCTGACTGCTGAGAAAGATAGAAGTGAGTCTGAAGTTGTTCCAGAGTCTGAAGCATCAGAAGAACAAACTTCAGAAGCAGAAATTCATCCAGAGTCTGAAGAAGCAGATGTGCATCCAGAACATGATCCTACCAATAAAGGGCCATCCATTAGAATTCAGAAGGATCATCCTAAGGAGCTTATCATTGGGAGTTTGGATCAAGGGGTCAGAACCAGGAGATCAGAACCAGCTGCTACTGATTCATGTTTTGTGTCTAAGTTTGAACCCAAAAATGTGAAAGAAGCCCTGACTGATGAATTTTGGATTGAAGCAATGCAAGATGAGTTAAATCAATTCAAAAGGAGTGAAGTGTGGGATCTGGTACCAAGACCTGAAGGGTTGAATGTGATTGGCACTAAGTGGATATTCAAGAACAAAACAGATGAAAATGGTACTGTAGTCAGAAACAAGGCAAGGTTGGTTGCTCAGGGTTATACTCAAGTTGAGGGACTTGATTTTGATGAGACCTTTGCACCTGTGGCCAGACTAGAGTCCATAAGATTACTGTTGGGTGTTTCCTGCATTCTCAAGTTCAAGCTATTTCAGATGGATGTGAAGAGTGCATTTCTGAATGGATATCTGCAAGAGGAAGTGTATGTTGAACAGCCTAAAGGATTTGTGGATCATAATTTTCCTAATCATGTTTACAAACTGAAGAAGGCCTTGTATGGATTGAAGCAAGCACCAAGAGCATGGTATGAAAGATTAACTCAGTTTCTTGTGGCTCAAGGTTACAGAAAAGGAGGTTCTGATAAGACTTTGTTTGTGAAAGATGAAAATGGGAGTCTGATGATTGCTCAGATTTATGTGGATGATATAGTGTTTGGAGGGATGTCTCAGAAGATGGTCAAACTGTTTGTTCAGCAGATGCAGTCAGAATTTGAAATGAGCTTAGTTGGTGAACTGACTTATTTTCTTGGATTACAAGTCAAGCAAATGGAAGATACAATCTTCATTTCTCAAAGTAAGTATGCCAAGAACATAGTGAAGAAATTTGGATTGGAATCTGCTGCTCACAAGAGGACACCAGCTGCTACCCACCTGAAGTTAACTAAGGATGAACATGGAGTTTCAGTAGACCAAAGTCAGTACAGAAGCATGATTGGGAGCCTATTGTACTTAACTGCAAGCAGGCCTGATATCACATTTGCTGTAGGAGTTTGTGCAAGATATCAAGCTGATCCTAAGATGAGTCATCTGACACAAGTTAAAAGGATCCTGAAGTATGTTAGTAGCACAAGTGACTATGGAATCATGTACTCACACAGTTCAAATTCTGAACTGATGGGATATTGTGATGCTGACTGGGCTGGAAGTGCTGATGACAGGAAGAGCACCTCAGGAGGTTGTTTCTTTTTGGGAAATAACTTAATTTCATGGTTTAGCAAGAAGCAAAACTGTGTGTCATTGTCAACTGCTGAAGCTGAGTACATTGCTGCTGGGAGTAGTTGCTCACAATTGGTGTGGATGAAGCAGATGCTGGAGGAGTACAATATGAAACAAGGCACTATGACCTTATTTTGTGACAATTTGAGTGCTATCAACATCTCTAAGAACCCAATACAGCACAGCAGAACCAAACACATAGACATCAGACATCATTTTATCAGAAACCTTGTGGAGGATAAAGTCATTCAGCTAGAACATGTAGCTACTGAAAAACAAGTTGCTGACATTTTCACAAAGGCCTTGGATGCTAAGCAGTTTGAAAACTTAAGGAGCAAGTTAGGTGTGTGCTTATATGAAGAATTCTAGCAATTAAAGCAAACTGGATGTGAGGAAGGTAGAGTACCTGCCAGCTTTGTTAGTGCTAAGTGTGATGCTGTCTCTGATACTAAGTCTGAAGTTCAAACTGGGACAGTAGTTGAAGATGTTTGTGCAGTTTCCCTTTCCTATTTGAAGACTATGATTTGTCAGAATTTTATGGCTAAAAAGGGGGAGAAAATCTTATGCAATGTGTTGGCTCTGTTGGCTCTGATATCAAGAAATAGTAGATGTATTGCTGCATTTCAGATATGTGTGTATCTGTGTCTTTGTTTCAGAAGGTGTTTTGCTCTGATACCAAAGCATTATATGCAGATATGATCAAGGGGGAATATGTGTCTCAGGGGGAGTACAAGGTTGTTTTGATCCTGAGTGTTTTTGTGATCCTGAAGTGTGCTTCTGATATGCTCTGATCCTTGTTTCTCTGTAGTTCAGTAGTAAGGGGGAGTTTGTGTGAGAAGCTGAGTTGCAGGGGGAGTGTTGTGGAGATTCAGAAGTAAGGGGGAGTGTTTGTGATGATCAAGAGTTGATCAGTAGCTCTGATACCTTGGAGTAACTCTGATACCATGATTGTGATGATCAGGAGATGATCAGTACTTGGTTTATGTGTGCTTCAGTAGATGTTATGTTTTGTAGAACTGAAGCTGGTTTGTGTCCGCTGCCTTTCTCTTTGATATGTTATGTGATATGTGGAGTTCTTCATTGCTGAGTTGATGTTAAGGGAGATTGAAGAACTTGGATGGTTTTAGCCAAAAATTTGCCAAAGGGGGAGATTGTTGAGTATTTTGGTGTTGGCTGCATTGTTTGGCAAAACCAAGGTATTGAATAGAAGCATCTCCATATGTAGAACATTTCTTCAGTTGGAAGTCTTTCATTTTGAAGCTGTTCAGAAGCTCAAAATTACATCAGAAGCTGAATGTTCATCAGAAGCACTGTAGCACTTCAGAAGCTGATTCAGGTTCTGAAGTCCAGCGTTGACTTATGTTGACTTCATCAGAAGCTGGTTATTTTTAAGGTTTTTCTATGCGAATCTTTGCAAGATTTATTGAAGATTTATCCACGCATATGGCTTCTAGAATGCTGGATTATTTGGAGAAGATTTTATTGAAGATTTGGTTCAAAGATATGAAAATCGTATTTTCTGTTTTAAATCTTTCAAAGATACAAAACAGTTTTATTTGTTACTTGATTGGACCAATCTTATTTCAGTAACAAATCAATTCAGAAGATTAGTTTTATTTTGCAAGACTGAAGGCTATATAAGGAGGAGGGCTGCTGCTATTCATGATATGAATTGAAGAGTATTATTTAGAGAAATAGAGTCTTAGTTGTTTTTAAGCTTTTGCTTTGTTTTTGTACGCCACTCATATGTTTTGAGTTGGTTTAGGATTGTTATTGAGTTGTAATTCATTCTAAGCCTTTAGGTACGAATGAAGTCTTGTCTTTGAAGGTGTATTCAAAAACAGGGGAGTTTTAGTATTCAGAACTGGGTTAAGTTCAAAGGGTAGTTCAAGTAGCTGGGTTGCAGTTGCTTGAATAGGAAGTTAGAGGTTTTCTAATACTCAACGTGTTGGGTAGAATTCAAGACTAGGTGGAGATTAATTGCTTGGGATAGGAACTGGGAGTCAGTGTCTAAGTCTTAAGGATTAATTCCAATAGTGGAATTCCTTCCTGGATTGGTATCCCCCAGAGTAGGAGGTGTTTACTCCGAACTGGGTTAACAAACCTTGTGTGCCTTTTACTTTCCTGCACTTTATATTCCTGCTGATTAGTTGCTTTTATAATTGTGCCAAGTTCTGATCAGAACCTGCTAAGTTTTTAATCAGAACCAGAACCTGTTAAGTATCTTTGCCTGGCCAGAATTTCAATTACCTATCATTATTATTATTGTTATTATCATCAATTGTGGCTAATTGGGCTCAGCAAAGCAAGAATTGGAGCATGTGCCATTAAAGCCAAGGTGAGAAGCTTTTACTTCCAACCAAGCATGTGCCAAGCAAGTTGGCTTGCCCTTGGGCAGCTCTTGTCCCTCCCAATGGACCTGCTACTGACCCTAAGCTTGCCAGCCACCAGCTTTGTAACACCCATATAGAGATTGCCTAGGATCTCTTACGAGTATTAAAATTTCGTACCGGATACATTAAATACAATACAGAAAGTTGTTTATTATTTATACAAAGCATATGTCTTTGATACATTCCATAATCCGATACAAAACATTTTCATAATATACATCATGATACATTATTCTTATACAAATGTCCAAATAATAAAGCATAAGCAGCACGTTCAATCCGTAGCTTTCTCTTTACCTTTTCGTCGTGCTACCTGCGAGGAACCTGCACCAGAAGGAAAGGGATGAGACATAACGTCTCAGTGAGCTCCTACCCTACCTACTGTTTGGCAACCTCCGGGAACCTAGGGTTGCCGTGCCTACCTCGGCGAACTCGGGAATACCTATGATCGCCAAGTCTCAATCTTTACTTATTTCGCGATCGAGAGGAAAACCTAAGATCGCTTCTTATCTTTAACATTCTCGTCATATGCTAACTTATCTCATGCTCAGTAGTCTTGGGGACATCCTATGACCACTTCTATGACTAGGGACTAATTGTCCTATTCCTCAATACATTTATAAATAAACCTTTCGTCATTCATATCATTAAGTTAGCAGTTAGGGTTGAACAAACATAACATTATCTTGGTTCATTTTACGGAGTGCATCCGGGTGGAGTAACCCCGAAGTACATCTCCCTTCTTACCGGTGAAAATTCCTATCATATCAGGCTAACACCGGACTCCTCTTATTTGTGTGGCTGCTCTCGCGAGCGGTAACTTCACCGTCCCAGCTGCCATTTAAGGCGGTAACATCACGGGGACCCCCTGTATACTAACTGACGAGCAGACAGGAGACACATTGACTTTTAAGACTTGGATGTGTAGCTGCCCTCACGAGCGGTAACTTCACCGTTCCGGCTGCCATTTAAGGCGGTAACTTCACAGGAACCCCTCGTATACTAACTAGCGAGCATACGAGAGACACATCAAGCCATCTTAATAATTAATCATCATTTTTAATGTTCTTAACCTATAAAGGTTCTTCATCATAATATTCTTAGATTCGTGAACGCCGAATCGAATTCATAACATCGCTTGTAAGGGTTAAACCCTAATCTAGTTCCTTACCTTCACTATAATTACTTAGGGATTAATAATTCCCTCTCTTATCATGGTACCTTTACACACTTATAATTCATCTATACATTCCCCAAAGGTTGGGTCTTTCTATGCCTAAAACATCACTTAATCACTACTAATTGTTATTGAGTCCGAGGTAGCGTCGGTAAGCCGGAATGGTGCGAGAAAATGATGAAAAACATAGTATGCATTGCCCTGTCACATCGTGTCACGATTTGGAAATCGTGACACGATTTTCTACCCAGAAAATCAGTTGCTCCCTGCCTGTGAAATCGTGACACGATTTTACCTGCAGTTAGACAGCATTTGGCAAGTTTTAAACGTGATTTTTCACCATTTCAGCTTATCCAACACACCCAGACATAATAACATGTTTAAGGGTCAATTTCTAAGGCATATAGCTAGTTTATATCATCAATAATCAAGGATCAACATGGAAAGGCAAATAGGTACCATAAACCCTAAACTAGGTAAATAAGCTGTAAACTTACAAACTTACTTAAACGGGTTCTAAAACCCTGTGGAGCTCACCTTAATCCACAATTTGGTGCTGATTACACTTGTTCTCCAAAACCCTAAGTCTCTCCAACTCTAGCTCTTGTTTATCTTGTTTTCTCCTCTTCACTTTTCTTGATCTTTCTTCCTACCCAAGCTTGCCTTGCAAAGTTTCTTGCTAGATTTTAGAATGAAGTTTGGAGGGATGATGGTAAGGTGGGATGGGCGTGTGAGATGAGGAGGGGAAAGGGAAAAATCTGAATTTTGAAGATGAATGAAGGAATGGAAAGGAAAGGAAATAAATATCTTTCCATTTTTCTAACTAATCCCCAACTTAGCCTTATTTACAAGTTTGCCATTTCTCTTAATTTCTTATTCGCCTTGCTTGCGTCTCAAGTTTCTAGCACAGATAACGCTACATATAAGCGGGATATTACAATCTACCCCCCTTAAAGAAATTTCGTCCTCGAAATTTAGAATTTACCTGAAAATAAATGTGGATAATGCTCCTGCATTTCCGACTCCAGCTCCCACGTCGCTTCGCCGTCGGGAGAACCTTTCCAAACAACTTTAACAATAGGAATTTCTTTGTTCCGCAAGGTCTTAACATCGCGATCAATTATCTGATCTGGTTCAGGTTGAAAAGTTAAGTCCGATCTTAAGTCTATACTGTCCAATTCCACTGGTTGGAAAGGATCGGGAATGAACTTCCTCAGCTGAGAGACGTGGAATACATCATGTAAACCTGACATGGCCGGTGGCAGCGCCAACTGATAAGCTGCTGGTCCGACACGTCGAAGTATCTGAAACGGCCCAACATATCTTGGACAAAGTTTCTTAGTCCGGAATGCTCCTCTTAACCCCAACTTGGGTGTAACTTTAAGGAATACATGGTCCCCTTCTTCAAATTCTAAGGGTCTTCGTCGTTTATCCGCATAACTTTTCTGACGACTTTGAGCTATTCTCATTTTATCCTGGATGGATTTAATCTTCAAGGTCGTCTCCTGAATTATCTCAGGTCCCAATATACTTTTATCTCCGACTTCAGCCCAACAAAGCGGGGTTCTACATTTCCTACCATACAAGGCTTCATATGGTGCCATTCCAATGCTAGAATGGTAACTGTTGTTATAAGAAAATTCAATCAATGGTAGGTGATCGTTCCAACTTCCTCCATCTTCTAGGATACATGCACGTAACATGTCCTCCAACGTCTGAATAGTCCTCTCGGATTGTCCATCTGTCTGAGGATGATGGGACGTGCTCATCTTTAATCTGGTTCCCAAAGCCTTTTGAAAAGCCTTCCAAAAGTGGGATGTGAAGATAGGATCTCTATCCGACACAATACTAGCTGGCACACCATGGAGTTTCACAATCTCTGAAATAAACAACTCAGCATACTGAGAAGCTCGGTAAGTAGTCTTGACCGGTAAGAAATGAGCTGACTTAGTTAACCGGTCCACTATCACCCAAATGGAATCATGTCCTCGCTGTGTTCGAGGTAATCCAGTCACAAAATCCATGGTTATATCTTCCCATTTCCATAATGGAATCTCCAAAGGTACTAACATTCCCGCAGGTCTTTGATGCTCAATCTTCACCTGCTGACAAACAATGCATCGCGACACAAACTCCGCAACATCTCTTTTCATACTAGGCCACCAATAATCTTTCTTCAAGTCTTGATACATCTTGGTGGTACCAGGATGAATACTAAAACTGCTCTTGTGCGCTTCCTCTAAAATTAACCTTTTCAATTCCATATCATTCGGAACATAAACCCTTCCTTCAAACAATACTATACCGTCCGGCGCCCATGAAAACCCTGCTTGGCCAACTTTCCTCTGAAGGTCCATATCCACAGATTGAGCTTGTGCAATCCTAAACCGTAGGTCACACGAAATATCTATCTTGTTCAGCAAGATGCCACCTTCTAACTCTGTAACATGAAGGTTAAGATCTCTGAATTTCTCATATAACCCACATGTTCGCATCATTACTTCAGCTTTAACTAAAGCCTTTCGACTCAAGGCATCAGCTACCACATTTGCTTTTCCTGGATGGTATTTCAGATCAAAATCAAAGTCCTTCAAGTATTCCATCCATCGCCTTTGTCTCATATTGAGGTCTCGCTGATCAAACAAGTATTTCAGACTCTTATGATCGCTGAACAAATCAAACTGCGCGCCATACAAATGATGTCTCCATATCTTCAATGCGAAAACTATTGCTGCTAGCTCAAGATCATGGGTGGGGTAGTTCTCTTCATGTGTCTTGAGCTGTCTGGACGCATACGCTATGACATTTTCCCCTTGCATAAGAACACTTCCCAGTCCCTTGGAAGATGCATCGCAGAAGACGGTGTATCTCCTTTCAGGATCTGGTATTGCCAACACTGGGGCTTTAGTCAACTTCTTTTTCAGGATTCTGAAACTTTCTTCACATTCTTCGTCCCAGACAAAAGGTACATCCTTTCTGGTAAGTCGTGACAAAGGTAAGGCAATCTGAGAAAATTTCATGATAAATCTCCGATAATAACCTGCCAAGCCTAGAAAGCTCCTAACCTCTGCTACATTCTTTGGTCTTTCCCAATTAAGAACAGCTTCAACTTTAGATGGATCAACAGCTACTCCTCCTTGAGAAATAACATGACCCAAAAACTTAATTTCAGATAACCAGAACTCACACTTGCTAAACTTAGCATACAGCTGCTTGTCTCTAAGGACATCCAATACAATTCTCAAATGCTGAGCATGCTCCTGAGGATCCTTAGAATAGATTAAGATGTCATCAATGAAAATCACCACAAATTGATCAAGATAGGGTTGAAATATCCTATTCATGTAATCCATAAACACAGCTGGAGCATTGGTTACACCGAAAGGCATAACCAGAAATTCATAGTGCCCGTAACGCGTTCGAAACGCTGTCTTAGACACATCTGAAGATTTGATACGGATCTGGTGATAACCCGATCGAAGATCAATCTTGGAAAATACCGTTGCTCCCTTGAGTTGATCCAGGAGGTCATCAATCCTTGGAAGAGGATATTTGTTCTTGATGGTCACTTTATTAAGTTGGCGGTAATCTATACACAGCCTCATACTTCCATCCTTTTTCTTAACCAATAAAACTGGAGCACCCCAAGGCGACACACTGGGTCTGATGAAATGCTTCTGAATCAATTCTTCTAACTGAGATTTCAGCTCTTTAAGTTCCATAGGCGACATTCTATACGGTGCCACAGATACCGGTTCCGCTCCTGGAATTAAGTCAATTGAGAACTCTACCTCACGCTCTGGAGGCAAACTATTTACTTCTGAAGGGAAAACATCTAAATACTCATTTACAATGGGAATATCACTGGGACTCAACTCTGATTCTGAAGCCACAGTGAGCATGACATAAAATCCCTTATCCTGTGCACAAATGAATTGAATTAACTGATGGGTGCGGTTAATCAATTCAGACAGAGCCACACCTTCCGCCGTATCACTGGTCGGCATATAAATACTTTTCTCTGAACATCCAATATACACATGGTTGGCAGAGAGCCAATCCATGCCTAATATAACATCTAGTTGCTCCATCGGAAGACATACTAAGTCAACATAATAAGTCTTACTGGACACAGTGATAGGACAATTTTCACAAACATATTTCGCTTCAATTCCGCCTTCAGTAGCGGTAGATACTAACATTGGAGGATTCAACGGAGACAAAGATAATTGAAGCGTTTCCACACATTTATATGAAATAAAAGAGCATGAAGCGCCACAATCAAAAAGAACTTTTACTGGGTATGAGCCAAGATAACACATACCAGCAATCAAATCTTCATTCGCCAAGGCCTTTGCACCATCGAGGGAATACACTCTTCCTTTGCTAGTGGTAGTACCTTCAGCTGATCCTTTACCATGTCTATTCGGACATTCATGTATGAAGTGCCCAGGTTGCTTACACCCGTAGCAGACACCCATACCCATCATACATTCACCTTTGTGGGACTTCCCACACTTCCTGCAAGCAGAATATATTGAGGTCGGACTAGATTGCTTTCCTCTTTGCGGTGATCCCTTTGGCTTCAACTTGTCATGATACTTATCCTGCATCCGGCTCTTCTTTCTTTCAAAAGCCACTGATCTTTCCTTTGAAGTCTTCGCAAGTCCTGCTTCGACTACTAGACTGTCATGTACCAATTCATCGTAACTCGCAGTTCTTTGGAGACTTACTGCAGTGTCGATCTCGCCTCTCAAGCCTCGTTTATACTGATTCATTTTCCACACTTCATTCTCAGCATATTCATTGTGTGTGGAGTAATAGGACAACTCTTCAAACTTCTTTGTAAACTCAGCAACCGACATACTTCCTTGCTTCAATTCCAAGAACTCTTGCTCTTTCTTTACCTTGTAAGACAAAGGTAAATACTTTTCCAACATCACTCCTTTAAAGTTCTCCCAATTCACTTCTACACCATTGGCTTCCATCCTGCGCTGAGCAGATTCCCACCAGTCTTCTGCTGCGCCTCTGAGTTGGTTCGTGGCATAGACCACTTTGTCCTCTTCTGAACATTCAGCCATTCTAAAAATCTTCTCCATTTGTTTAATCCACTTCCTGGCTTCTTGTGGTTCACCTTCTCCGTTAAACTCCGGAGGGTGATGTCTGTTATACTCCCGGAACACGGGGTTACCAATTACTGGAGGGGGTGGTGGCTGTGGATGGAAACCTTGTCCTTGTTGCATCATTTCCATCCATTGCTGTTGAGCTTGGGCCTGTTGCTGAGATTGTTGTTGCATCATCAGCATCATTTGCTGATACTGTAATGCATTCTGAGCTTGTTGCTCTTGATACTGTTGCTGCCAGGCCTGCTGTTGTTGCATCATCTGTTCCCATGAATTCTGACTGGGTCCTCCACTCTCGTCACTGGCTTGATTAGTACGAGGTCTACCTCTTCTTCTCCCAGACATCTTATCCTAGCTGTCATATACAAGTCAAAGTGATCAGTTTTAACTGAACATAACATCTAGAATAATGTCCTGGATCCAAGAGGTCCACAAACTTGGATTGTACTTTAATGACCCAAGGCACGGTCTGAATCGACCTGCTCTGATACCAAATTGTAACACCCATATAGAGATTGCCTAGGATCTCTTACGAGTATTAAAATTTCGTACCGGATACATTAAATACAATACAGAAAGTTGTTTATTATTTATACAAAGCATATGTCTTTGATACATTCCATAATCCGATACAAAACATTTTCATAATATACATCATGATACATTATTCTTATACAAATGTCCAAATAATAAAGCATAAGCAGCACGTTCAATCCGTAGCTTTCTCTTTACCTTTTCGTCGTGCTACCTGCGAGGAACCTGCACCAGAAGGAAAGGGATGAGACATAACGTCTCAGTGAGCTCCTACCCTACCTACTGTTTGGCAACCTCCGGGAACCTAGGGTTGCCGTGCCTACCTCGGCGAACTCGGGAATACCTATGATCGCCAAGTCTCAATCTTTACTTATTTCGCGATCGAGAGGAAAACCTAAGATCGCTTCTTATCTTTAACATTCTCGTCATATGCTAACTTATCTCATGCTCAGTGGTCTTGGGGACATCCTATGACCACTTCTATGACTAGGGACTAATTGTCCTATTCCTCAATACATTTATAAATAAACCTTTCGTCATTCATATCATTAAGTTAGCAGTTAGGGTTGAACAAACATAACATTATCTTGGTTCATTTTACGGAGTGCATCCGGGTGGAGTAACCCCGAAGTACATCTCCCTTCTTACCGGTGAAAATTCCTATCATATCAGGCTAACACCGGACTCCTCTTATTTGTGTGGCTGCTCTCGCGAGCGGTAACTTCACCGTCCCAGCTGCCATTTAAGGCGGTAACTTCACGGGGACCCCCTGTATACTAACTGACGAGCAGACAGGAGACACATTGACTTTTAAGACTTGGATGTGTAGCTGCCCTCACGAGCGGTAACTTCACCGTTCCGGCTGCCATTTAAGGCGGTAACTTCACAGGAACCCCTCGTATACTAACTAGCGAGCATACGAGAGACACATCAAGCCATCTTAATAATTAATCATCATTTTTAATGTTCTTAACCTATAAAGGTTCTTCATCATAATATTCTTAGATTCGTGAACGCCGAATCGAATTCATAACATCGCTTGTAAGGGTTAAACCCTAATCTAGTTCCTTACCTTCACTATAATTACTTAGGGATTAATAATTCCCTCTCTTATCATGGTACCTTTACACACTTATAATTCATCTATACATTCCCCAAAGGTTGGGTCTTTCTATGCCTAAAACATCACTTAATCACTACTAATTGTTATTGAGTCCGAGGTAGCGTCGGTAAGCCGGAATGGTGCGAGAAAATGATGAAAAACATAGTATGCATTGCCCTGTCACATCGTGTCACGATTTGGAAATCGTGACACGATTTTCTACCCAGAAAATCAGTTGCTCCCTGCCTGTGAAATCGTGACACGATTGTAAAATCGTGACACGATTTTACCTGCAGTTAGACAGCATTTGGCAAGTTTTAAACGTGATTTTTCACCATTTCAGCTTATCCAACACACCCAGACATAATAACATGTTTAAGGGTCAATTTCTAAGGCATATAGCTAGTTTATATCATCAATAATCAAGGATCAACATGGAAAGGCAAATAGGTACCATAAACCCTAAACTAGGTAAATAAGCTGTAAACTTACAAACTTACTTAAACGGGTTCTAAAACCCTGTGGAGCTCACCTTAATCCACAATTTGGTGCTGATTACACTTGTTCTCCAAAACCCTAAGTCTCTCCAACTCTAGCTCTTGTTTATCTTGTTTTCTCCTCTTCACTTCTCTTGATCTTTCTTCCTACCCAAGCTTGCCTTGCAAAGTTTCTTGCTAGATTTTAGAATGAAGTTTGGAGGGATGATGGTAAGGTGGGATGGGCGTGTGAGATGAGGAGGGGAAAGGGAAAAATCTGAATTTTGAAGATGAATGAAGGAATGGAAAGGAAAGGAAATAAATATCTTTCCATTTTTCTAACTAATCCCCAACTTAGCCTTATTTACAAGTTTGCCATTTCTCTTAATTTCTTATTCGCCTTGCTTGCGTCTCAAGTTTCTAGCACAGATAACGCTACATATAAGCGGGATATTACAAGCTTGTTTGATTTTCTTCCTGCTTTCTCCCCCAAAAGCAGTCAAACCCAGCTGGTTTTCACTTGTCCAAAGGCTAGTTTTGCTGCCCTGTTTTCAGCAGCTTTTCTTCCTCCTCACACCAGCCCACATGTTCCCCTTTGTTTCCCCCAATCTCTGCACATCACAGTGCACGTTTTTCTTGCTTAACCCTCAAGATTGCAAGGACCAATCCCAAGGGACAGCCAATTGCAAACCAGCCCTGTTTTTCTACTTTTTCATCATCATTGCTATCCAAAACCAGTTGAATTAATGGCTGGATTTGCCAAAGTCTTGACCATTGCAGCAAGGCAAGGTCACCTCTTCACTTTTGCATTAAATGCAAAGCAATTTAGCCTGATTCTAGCCCACAAATCAGCTGGATTTTAGGGATTTCTCATGATGACATTAGATTTGGTTTTGGCCTATAAAAGGGAGGCAATGCATAACCATTCAAGAGACTTACTAGCAATTGAACACAACTGAAAACACTTGAAACAACACAAAATACACAACATTCAAACCTGCAAAGCACCATACAAAGAGTGAGAAATAATAGCCAAACACTAGTGTTATTATCCTCCAAACCTCCAACATCCCAACTTTGCAAAACTTCAACCATTCAAGTCCTTTCCATTTCCTTGCAACAAGAGCATTGCTAGGAGTTCTGTAAGTACTCCAAAATACTTATCTTTCATTTAGAATTGTTGCGTGCATCTTAATTTTTGTTTAAATCCATTTTGCTCTAAAAAACCCCTTTTTGAATTTCAAAGAAATCCCAAGGTTTGAAAAACATTTAAACTGGTTTGTTCAGCTCCTTTTATTGCCAAATTTCAAAGCTTTTTAATCCCCTAAAGGTTCTGACATTGTTCAGAAGTTGCTTCTGAACAGCAGTTCAGAAGCAGCTTCTGAACTCAAAATTTCGCAGTGTTCGCAGTGCGACCATGACAGAACTCAGAATCTGAGTTCAGGCTCCTAAAAGGCCAATTTTTGAGGTTCTAGCCCAATGAACTCAGAACCTAAGAGGATTGAAACTCATTTTATTCAAACCATAACAAGAATTTTGCATAATATCGAAGAATTCACAAGTTTGAGCAACACTTTTTTGAATAACTTGCGAAACAAGTTACGTTCATAAACTTTCAAAATCAAACTTGAGCAATAAGCTAAGTTCATCATTTTCAAAACTAAACTTGAACAAAAACCTTGTTCATGATTTTCAATCAAACGTGAACTTAAGCCGAACTTGTTCACTTTTCAAAAACTTTTTTCAAATTTGAGCCGAACTTGTGCGTTTTTCACAAATTGGTGCAAAACTTGCTCATTTTCATGCATAAACAAAGCAATACTTGTTCATAGGTTGCAATAACTAATTTGAACATTAGTGCCTTTTCATTTTGAGTTTTTAAACCAAGTGTTTTGATAAACTTTGGGATTTCTTAAAATTCGAACAAAACTTGAATGAAAAAGGGATGGTTTGACGTATGTCTCTCCATTGCCCCGATTGAACTGAATGCGTGACGTATGTCTCGTCGTTCGGACAATCGTCATTCTATTTTCAAAGCATCCAACCACACCAAACCAATTCTTGGCCATTTTTGGTCAATTTGAACCCTTTGGTCCCCCGTGACCATTTGATTCAATTTCTCGACTCGTTTGAGTCACTTTGGTCAATGTTCGACTCGGTTGAGTCCATTGCACCTTTTCTTGATCCCGTTGGATCAGTCGAACCCTCTTTCAACTCGTTTGAGTCACTTTGGTCAATGTTCGACTCGGTTGAGTCCATTGCACCCTTTCTTGATCCCGTTGGATCAATTGAACCCTTTTTCGACTCGTTTGAGTCACTTTGGTCAATGTTCGACTCGGTTGAGTCCATTGCACCTTTTCTTGATCCCGTTGGATCAGTCGAACCCTCTTTCGGCTCGTTTGAGTCACTTTGGTCAATGTTCGACTCAGTTGAGTCCATTGAACCCTTTCTTGATCCCGTCGGATCAATCGAACCCTTTTTCCCAACGGACATGTTTTTATCAATTCTAGCGCGATTTCAAACAAACGCTTAAGCCTCCCATGCGCGAGCATACAAGCTACGTTTAATCGTAAGAATTCGGTTAAAACATCGTTCATTAAAATAAACCAACATATACGTTTTTCTACCAAAGAACTACGTAGCTTTGAATTCCCCATCGCACCAGGGGATACGTAGGAGCAAGATCGTCGTCTTGTCAAGCACAATAATAAAAAACAACTTTTTCCCCTTTCATCATATCTTCTTTTTCCCTTTTACATATTCAAGCATGCAAGAAAAACATTTAAAAACATTCTAGCCTTAGCTAACTAGGAGGTTCCCGTTGAGTACAACGGACGTGAGGGGTGCTAATACCTTCCCCTTGCGTAATCGACTCCCGAACCCGACAATGGTTGCGATGACCATCCTTTCCTCATCGTCAAGCGTTTTATTATCGTTTCCCTTCAAAATAAAAAACTTAAGGGTTTATCAACGTTCCCTTTAACAAAAACTTTGGTGGCGACTTCACACAGCTTTTCGAGCGTTCGTATACGCTCAGAAGTTTGCGTTTTTTAACGAGAGCGCACAATGTGCATGGACCAATCACGGATGAAAAGATGGATAAGCATGAATGGTCTCAATTTTTGGCATCCCTTACCGAAAACATGATCCGTTGGTATCCAAGGAAGCTCGACATCAACGAAATCATCATCAGTTGTGGGGAGTTCCCAAATGTGCCACTCATAGGGTCCAAAGCATGCATAAACTACAATCCAATTTTGTCTCTAAGACAATTGGGACGTCCAATGTGGGAGAAGCCCGAGGAGAAATCCTTGGAATGTCTAGTGTTACATGACTTGGGCGCCAATGACCCTGTGATGTTATAAAAAATTATTCGAGCTTAGGGAAATGTTAACAAGAAGGGAAGTTATTGGAAACGCAAGGTTGGCGCTACCAAAGAGACTTACCGACAATGGGTCAAAGAGAGGGTCAAAGAGGTGAAACTACCATTTATTGTCAAAGCCCCTATTCCACCTAGGTCCCCCCAACCTATTCCTATCTCAATAGAGGAAGCGGATGAGCTCAAAGCAACCATCGCACAGCTCAACAAAGGAAAAGAGGAATTGCAAGCTATTCTACTCAAAACTATTCAAGAAAATTGTGAGTTGAAAAAGGAAGGAATCCAAAAAGACAAGATCATTGAGAGTAGCAACAAAAGGCTAAGGCTTGAAGAGGATGAAAAGCGGGTGCAAGGATGCTTGGGAGGAGCAAATTCTCAGCTCAAACATAAGAGCGGGATGAACTCTTAGGTAGAGCCCACGAGCTGAGAGAGCTTTGGAAAAGATCTCAAGTTGAAAGGGGGAAACTAAAAGAAGAGCTTGAGAATGCAAAACAACAGCTCAATAGCATGGCAAATGAATATGAGGGATATGTGTTGAAAGAGGGGCTACAAAAAGAAGCGTTGGAAAGAGCTCTTGAGAGGAGCCAATTGGAATTAAAAAGGGAACAAGAGTATTCGGAAGAATTCAAGAAGTTCAGTGACCATCAAGGAGAGGTTTGTGAAGACCTCAAAAGAAAAAATGAGGGGTGGGAACATCGCTTTATGAACTTGGTTAATTCGGTTGAAAATGGAACTCTTTTCCAAGTACTCCGTGACGAGGGTGTGCATTGGAAGAATATGTTCTCAAGACTAGCAAAGTTGGCCAATGATGTGATTGAAACCATCCCTACGAAGTTGGAAGCAGCTAACGCGGCAATGCATCCATTGAACACTCCTTCTGAAGTCATTATTTTTGTTGAATTCTGTAAGACTATGATAAGAGACTTTAGGGAGGAGATTGAGGCAATCTAAAAAATTTGTAACCTGCCTATTTGTATGACTCCTTGATCATTAATGAAAAATCCTTATTTCTTTTTGGTTATCTCTGTTTCTCTTTATCTCAATGCCTTTACAATTGGAAGATACTTGCAGGAGCACCAAAAGCCTTGCAGTTCCCTAAAAAATATTAATCATAACAAAAAAAAAACTTTTTTATGCATTTGCATTAACATCATCCATAACATGCATACATTCGTTTTCATACCCAAAACTCATTCCCCTTCTTATTACCAGGATTTCTTACAATCCAAACTAATTCCTCGGCATTCGCATTTCACTTGAAGCAATGCACGGAGGATCATGGAAGAGGTTGAACAAAATCAAGAAGCCATGAGACAAGACATCAACCAACTGAATGGGAAGTTGGATCGATTGATGGACACTCTACAAGAACTAGCAAACAGAGAGCAGAACACACAACCTCGGGTGGTGGAAAATGTTATCCCCGAGCCACAACCAGCCTCTGCGGCAGCTGTCGTTTGGCCTCCATTTGGTCTCCCTCAGGGCTACACACCTCCATTTGAGAGCCATAATGAAAGTGGTCCGTCTCAAGCTCGTCCTAGTCAAGCATCAGTACCTCGTTCCAATGAAATTCTTGTGATACAAGAGAACGCTGATGTTCCTGCAAGATCTCTAATACCTCAAGGTGCAATGGAAAATCCATTGTTGGTGTACCATTCTCCCAACCAGTCAGACCCTCCTAAGCAACATACTGAACCTTCATTAAATCAACCACATACTGGGGGTGAGAACGAAGGAGATAAAGGAAAAATTCTTGCTTTGGAAGAACGAGTCAAGG
This sequence comes from Medicago ruthenica, assembly GCA_018208015.1. Classification (NCBI taxonomy): domain Eukaryota; kingdom Viridiplantae; phylum Streptophyta; class Magnoliopsida; order Fabales; family Fabaceae; genus Medicago; species Medicago ruthenica. The sequence continues at coordinate 88,130,431 of CM031371.1, read as the reverse complement.
CAATGGAAGGAAATAGTGAATTCGGGTTGGACGCGCTTGATATGTGCTTGGTCTCAAATGTGGTAATTCCTCCCTGTCGCATCGAATTTCGGAGATCAAGCTATTGACTAGCTTTGATTCACTAATTTTAAATCACGACTGAACTTTTAATTTTTCGGGGAAAAGGGAAAAAGTTCTAAATTACCTCAATGTTAAAGATTTTGGGTTCGGGAGTCGATTATGCGAGGGGAAGGTATTAGCACCCCTCACATCCGTTGTACTCAACGGGAACCTCCTAGTTAGCTAAGGCTAAAGTGTTTTCAAAGGTTTGCTTGCATGCTTAAATATAAAGGGAATAAAATAAAAGGGGAAAAATGATATTTTTTATTAATGTGCTTGACAAGATGTAAATCTTGCTCCTACGTATCTCCTGGTGCGATGGAGAATTCAAAGCTACGTAGTTCTTTGTAGCAAATATTTATGTCTTGGTTGATTTTAATTATGAAAAGAGATTTGATCGTGCTCGGGCGAAAAAGTTTGATTAAAAAGGAAATGTGGTCTACTATCGTTGTATGGATAGCTTAATGAAGACCGATAAAAAGTTTTTTTTTACCTACTACCGTTATGAGGGTAGCTTAATGAAGGTAAAAAGGATTTGGTTAAAAAAGGACGGACTCGCACTCGGGTGATGGTATCCGTTTGAAAACGCGCACGGGCGTAAAAAGTTTGAATTGACCACGGGGGGCCAAGAAAGTTTCAAATGGTCACGGGGGACCAAGAAAAGGTTTGATGTGTTGGATTCGTTGAAAATAGAATGACGATTGCCCGAACAACGAGACAAACGTCAAATCATTCCTTTTTCATTCAAGTTTATTGTTTGAAACTTAAAGAAATCTCAAAGTAAACAAAAAAACTTAGTTATTGAAACTCATAAAAAAGAATGAACGAGTTTGTGAAAAATGAACAAGTGTTGTTCAAGTTAATGAACAAGTTTTTATGAAAAAATGCACAAGTTTGGAAAATGCACGAGTTCGGCTCAAGTTCAAGTTTGATTTTGGAAAATGAACAAGTTCGGCTCAAGTTCAAGTTTGATTGAAATTCATGAACAAGGTTGTTGTTCAAGTTTGGTTTTGAAACTTATTGAACATAGCTTATTGCTCAAGTTTGATTTTGAAATTTAATGAACATAACTTGTTGCTCAAGTTACTCAAAATTGTTGCTCAAAATTGTGAAATTTCCAATAACATGCAAAAGCCCTTGTTATGTTTCTGGACCAAAATGAGTTTTAATCCTCTTAGGTTCTGAATCTTTAGGTTAGAACCTCAAAAAATAACTTTTAGAAGCTTGAACTCAGAATCTGAGTTCTGTCATGATCGCAGAGCGACCTGAATGTGGCTCTGCGAACCTGAGTTCTGTCATGGTCGTAGAGCGACCAGAACTTGGCTCTGCGAAGATGACAGAAACTTGAACTCAGAAGCTGCTTCTGAACTTCTGTTCAGAAGCTACTTCTGAACAAGCTTCAGAACCTTAAGGGGATTGAAAAGCTTTTGAAATTAGCAAGAAAAGGAGTACAACACTTCAATTTGGTGTTTTGCAAACTTGAGATTTCTTTGAGGTTTCAAAAGTTGTTTTTTAGTGCAAAAATGATTTAAACAAACACTAATAAAACAACAAAATGCTGAATCAAAACAGGAATCAAAGTAAAGGATGGCAGTATGCAAATGAAATATAAAAGGTTAGAATGACTTACAAACTCCTAGCAATGGTTTGAGATGCAAGAAATAGAAAAGGACTTGAATGATTGTGATTTTTGCAAAGTTGGAATGTTGAAGATGATGGATGACAATAACCCTGGTGTTTAGCTATTATCTTTCACTCTGAATTTCTGTCTAAGAACTGGTTTTTCTCTCTTTTTTCAACTGTGTTTAATCCTTATGCAATGAATTGCTTAAATAGGCAAAAATGAGATCAAATGCAATGATAAAAAATCCCTAGAGCAGGCTGTTTTTGTGGGCTAAAATCAGGCTATTTGCTTTGCATTTAATGCAAAAGGGAAGAGATGACATTGCCTTGTAATCTTGGTCAAGACTTTGGCCAAATTCAGCAATCAAAGCAGCTGATTTTGACAGAAAAACTGATGGAAAAGTGTGAAAAACAGGGCTGTTTGCAACTTGAGCTGCCCTTTGGGTTTGATCCTTGCAATTTTGAGAAGACAAGCAAGAAAAACGTGTGCTGCAATGTGCAGAGGTTGGGAGAAACAAATGGAACAGGTGTGCTGTTGTGAGAAGGAAAGAAAGAAAGCTGAAACAGGGCAGCATCTTTGTTCTTTGGGGCAAGCAAAATGCAGCTATGTTTGACTGGTTTTTGGTGGAGAAAGAAGGAAGAAAAAGAGCAAGCTGCTGGCTGGAAAGTGCAGGGTCAGTAGCAGGCAAAATGGGAGGGATGAGAGCTGCCCAAGGGCAGCCAACTTGCTTGGCACATGCTTGGTTTTGGCACAAATTTCTTCTCACCTTGATTTGCATTGACACATGCTTATTTTCTTTCTTTGCTGAATCCAACAGTAAAATTGATAATAATAGTAATAATAATAATAACAATAGATGATAATAATAATAATCATAATAAAAGTAAAAGAAAGATAAATCAGAAAAATCAAAAACTGCAAAAAAATCGCAGATTTCGCAGAGCGATTGAAACTTTGCTCTGCGACGCTCTTCGCAAAGTTTGCAGAGCCATTATGACATCGCTCTGCGAAATCCCTTTGTTTATTTTCTTTTGTTTTCTTTTCAAATAAACTTTAATAAAAATAATAAAAGTAATAATGAAATAATAATAATAATAATAATAATAATAATAATAATAATAATAATAATAATAATAATAATAATAGTGATAATAATGATAAAGATGATAATAATAATAATAATGATGAAAAAGATAATAATAATAGTAACATTGATGAAAAGGTAATAATAATAGTATTAATGAAAAAAGATAATAATAATAGTATTAATAATAATGATAGTGATAATAGTAATGATAATATTAAAAATAATAATAGTAATGATAATGATAATAAATATTAATAAATAAAAATCTAAAAATAAAGATGAAATAATAAAGATAATAAAAGGTAAAAGTAAGAAATTAAAAATTATAATGAAGTAATAAATAATAAAAAGATAATAAACAAAGAAAAATATGAGTCAAAAAATGGGGTATGACAGATGCCCCTATTTAAGTTTCTTCGCCACGAAGATTAAAAGTGAAATTTTAAATTCGACGGGTCGAAGAGACTTAAATATAGAGTACATCATTTTTTGACCAATTTTTGAGTTGAAAATGCTATGGATGTATGCATGCAATGCTGTGAATGCTCGTGATGCAAGTATGAATGCAAAGATGACCTGACTGGGGATAAAATGAAACAAAGGGATACCCGGGTTTGTTAAAGAAACGAGATCCGACTCTACTGGGGATAACGTGGTTCCACTGGGGAAAGGATTGTCTACTACCATATTGATTCAGAATGATAGCTTAATAAAGACAACAGACCAAAGTTACCTTGGTGGCTTCACCGGGGATTTTACGTTGTTCTTATCGCTACTATCGTGTAGATGATAGCTTAAATAAGGTAAAAGAAAAAGACACTGTCTACTATCGGTGTGCGGATAGCTTAATGAAGACAGATGACATCACTGGAGAATATGACAAGTAAGTATGTGGTTAATAGCTTAGAAAAGGTAACATAAAAAGAAAAGACTTCGCTTACTATCGGTGTTTGGATAGTTTAATGAAGGCGGACAAAACATTTTACCTACTACCGTTGTGGGGGTAGCTTAATGAAGGTAAAATATAAAGGAAAAGACAAGGTCTACTATTCACCGGGGAAATTATTTTACCTACTACCGTTGTGATGGTAGCTTAATGAAGGTAAAATATAAGAAGAAAAGACAAGGTCTGCGACATCGCTGGGGATATAAGGATCCTTTTGAAAACTGATCAATATCCAGCCTTAGTGGATGAAAGAAAATGCATGGGGTATGCATTATTTGGAGAATTCTGTTTGAAAACATTCTAACTACTACCGTTGTGATGGTAGCTTAATGAAGGCAAAATGTAAAGGAAAAGACAAGGTCTACTATAGTTGTATGGATAGCTTAATGAAGACCGTTACTGGGGATTTTACCTACTACCGTTGTGATGGTAGCTTAATGAAGGTAAAATATAAGAAGAAAAAAGCAAGGTCTACTATCATTGTATAGATAGCTTAATGAAGACCGATAAAATTTCACTGGGGAGTGAGTACTTCACTGGGGAGCAAGCACTTTACTGGGGGATAGACAAGGTCTACTATCGTTGTGATGATAACTTAACGAAGACCGTTAAAATATTTTACCTACTACTGTTGTGATGGTAGCTTAATGAAGGTAAAATGTAAAAGAAAAGACAAAGTCTCTTCACTGGGGATAAATGTTAGCTGTTCGGGATATTGTCGAACTAACCACAAGAAACAAAGATAAATGTCAGCTGTTCGGGATATTGCCGAACTAGCTACTGACGACACTTGGGATGCTTCTGACAAGCTGTTTATTACAGAACTGCCACTTGGCATAATGATAGGATAAAAGATGCACAAGCTGTTCGTTAAAGAACTGCCACTTCAACTGGGGAGAAAAGATACACAAGCTGTTCGTTAAAGAACTTGCCACTTGGCACAAAGACAAAATAAAGATACGCTCAAGCTGTTCATTCGTTGAACTTGCCACTTGGCGGTAACGCTGGGGAGTATGCACAAGCTGTTCGTTAAAGAACTTGCCACTTGGCAATAACGACATGATAAAAGATGCACAAGCTGTTCGTTAAAGAACTGCCACTTGGCATAGGAGGTGACATCTCTGGACCAGACACACTGGGGATGACTCTTGGGGGAAATGGGGGTTATAAATCGTTCATGATTGATTGGTGTGACTCATGGTGGTTAATGCAGCCATGTATGAATGATATTGCCTGTATGTTGTATGCATGAAGGTGTATATGCATGAATGTATGAATGTATGTATGACAATACGACTTGTATGACTTGTATGACTTTCACTGGGAATGTTGTAAGAATATATGAAGGATTGACTTGCACTGGGGATACACAAGCTGTTCGTTAAAGAACTACCACTTGGTATAAATACATGATAAAAGATGCACAAGCTGTTCGTTAAAGAACTACCACTTGGCATAAAGGAGGTGACATCTCTGGACCAGACACACTGGGGATGACACTTGGAGAAAGGATTGACTTGATTGATTGTATAACCGATAAACTTAATGAGACAAGATTAAACAGGTAAGATGAAAAGTGGACTGACGTCGCATTACAAACACTTGGTAGTCTTCTTTGGGGATGAGGCCACAGGGGACACATCAAAATATTGACGGGGTAAAGCCGCAACAACTGATGAGGAATAAACGCCTCATGGGGGGAGAACATGTTAATTCACTGGGGAAATCGTGCTAATCCACTGGGGAGGAGAACTGGTGACTCCGCTGGGGATGTTTATGTTTTGGTTTGTTAATCTTTGTCTGAATCGTCCTTTCGGGTTTTCGATTCACTGGGGATATTCCCTTTTGATTCACTGATGACTTCGCTGGGGAAATCTTTTTAGCAATTGATCATATTCGTCCTGCGAAGTTTATCCGCTCTCAGGACAGATGTCGACGCATACTTCAATTATTCATGAATTCAAAGAGAATGTGTTTATTGTTTATGCTTTTCAAAAAAGATTTATGATTTTTTTTTTGAAAAAAAGAGTTTTGTTTCAAGTACTATCATCAAAAATAGAAGAAATGAATAAACAGAATAAATGGGAATTCCAAATAAAAGGCAAAAGACTTCGCTGGGAAGAAATTTTATTAATAGGGTGGTGGCCTGCCAATGGCGTGGCTCCACGGATCTTACAAAGTTTTGAAAAAAATGGTAAATATAAAGGGAAGGTACATTGAACACAATAACCACTATTCTCCCTAACAACTTTGAGTTCCACTACTTGGATGCTTCAGATTCAGAGTCTTTTGGCAGTTAATATGCCCTAAGCGAATCACGGTCAACCCGATGCAGTTACTTTGTCTTTTGATCCTTAATTTTTGCATAGGTCGCCCTTTCGAGTTTTTGACCTATCAGGATGATTATTTCTGTTTTATGTCTCTAACTTTTGCCTGGACCACCCTTTCAGGTTTTTAGTCCACCGAGACACTTTTTTTTGCCTAAGCCGCCCTTTCGGGTTTTCAACTTACCGAGCTGTTCTTTTGTTTTTAGACAAAGTATTTCTTGACTGCATCAGAGTTCACAGGACGGGGAAGCTCATCACCATCCATAGTTGCAAGAGTCATTGCCCCACCGGCGAAAACTATCTTGACGACATACGGGCCTTCGTAGTTAGGCGTCCATTTGCCCCTAGAATCGGGTTGAAAAGATAAGATCCTTCTGAGCACGAGGTCTCCTTCTTTGAATTCCCGTGGGTGAACCTTCTTGTCAAAAGCTTATTTCATTCTCTTTTGATACAGTTGTCCATGACACAAGGCGGTCATGCGTTTTTCTTCAATTAAGTTCAACTGATCGTATCTGTTTTGACACCATTCAGCCTCAGATAACTTAGCTTTCATTAGAATTCTCAATGATTGGATCTCGACTTCTACGGGGAGCACTGCTTCCATGCCGTATAATAAAGAGAAAGGGGTTGCCCCTGTTGATGTACGCACTGAAGTACGATACCCGTGCAAGGCATACGGTAACATCTCATGCCAGTCCTTGTAGGTGACCACCATCTTTTGTACTATTTTCTTGATGTTTTTGTTTGCAGCTTCAACTGCGCCATTCATCTGAGGCCTATAAGGGGAAGAGTTATGATGCTCAATCTTGAACTCTTTGCATAGTTCCTTCATCATTTTGTTATTCAGATTGGTCCCATTGTCTGTGATGATCTTGCTGGGAATACCGTATCGACAGATGATATGATTCTTAATAAAACGGACCACCACTTGCTTAGTGACATTGGCATATGATGCAGCTTCGACCCACTTGGTGAAGTAATCAATTGCCACTAGGATGAAACGATGTCCATTTGAAGCTTTGGGTTCGATCCTACCAATCATATCGATGCCCCACATAGAAAAAGGCCAAGGGGAAGAAAGGACATTCAGAGCAGTTGGTGGTGTAGTACCCTAATTTTGTCCTAAGCATTTTAAAACAAAAAAATCAAAAAAAATCAAAGAGGGGAAAAAAAGTCAAAGTCAACAAAAGTCAACAAAAAAGTCAACATTTCAAAAATGCTGACTTCGCACTGCGAAGCTCACTTCGCACTGCGAAGTCTGCGATTTTTCTGCAGATTTTTGATGTTTTTGATTTAATTCCAGTTTTTGTTGTATATCATTTCCATATTTATTTTAATCAGCATTCATGGCTATTTGGGCCAAGCAAAACCAGAAATGAGAGACTTGCCATTAATGCCAAGGTTGGAAGCTTTTTCTTCCAACCTAGCATGTGACAAGCAAGTGGGCTTGCCCTTGGGCAGCTCTTGTCCCTCCCAAGTGACCTGTTAACCACCACAAGGTTGCCAGCCACCTGCTTGATGACTTTCCTCCTGCTTGCTTCCCCCAAAACCAGTCAAACCAGCTGGATTTTTCACTTGAAAAAGCCATGAGTGCCTACCCTGTTTTTGCAGCAGCTTTTCACCCCTCACACCAGCCATAGGTAGCCTTTCTCATCCCTCAATCTCTGCACATCACAGTGCACGTTTTTATTGATCAACCATTGAGATTGCAAGGATTGATCCCCAAGCTTAGTCAATTGCAATTCAGCCCTATTTCATCATCATTACTATCCTAAAACCTTTGAATTTGTGGCTGAAATCAGGCTGAGTCTTGCCCCTTGGCACAAGGCAAGGTTGCCTCTATCCATTAGCATTTAATGCAAAGGGATTCAGCCTGATCCTATCCACAAATCAGCTGGATTTTGGGATTTTCTAATGATGAAATAGATTTGGTTTTGGCCTATAAATAGAAGGCAATGCCCAAGGTTCTAAACAAAATCAACAATTAACAATAACAACATTTCAAGAGCAGAAACACTTCCAATAACAGCATTTCAAGAGCAGAAATACTACTCATTCCAGCTTACAAACACTCACAAACAACCAGAAAAAAACCAATCCAACACAAAGCATCACAAAGTTCAAAACCTTCACCAACATTCAAAACCTTGCAAGAACCTTCAATCAATTCAAATCCATTGCAGCTGGAGCTTTGCTAAGGAGTTCTGTAAGTTTCCAAGCTTTTGTTTTGCATTTACAATTGTGTTTGCATAGCAATTTTGGTTCAAAACCATTTGGTTCTAAAAAACCCCTTTTGAATTTCAAAGAAATCCCAAGGTTTTCAAAACATCAAAACTGGTTTGTCCAGCCTTTTTCATCCCAAAAACTCAAAGCTTTTCACTCACCTAAAAGGTCCTGAGTGTGTTCAGAAGTTGTTTCTGAACAAAAGTTCAGAAACAGCTTCTGAACTCAAAAATTCGCATGCTTCGCAGTGCGAAGTCATGGTCGCAGTGCGACCATGACAGAACTCAGAATCTGAGTTTAGGAGTTAAAATGACCAATTTTTGAGGTTCTAGCCCAGGAGCTAAGAACCTAAGAGTTTTTAAACCCATGTTTTTCAAACCATAACAAGGATTTTGCACAATTTTGACAAATTCACAAGTTCGGGTGACCATTTGTGGATAACTTGCAAAACAAGTTATGTTCTCAAACTTTCAAAACAACATGAACAAATCAGCTATGTTCATCATTTCAATCAAAACTTGAACAATAAATATTGTTCATGATGTTCAAAACCCAAACATGAACATACGCCGAATAACGTTCGCATTTTCGCAAAATGAGCCGAACTTGGGCGCTTTCTAGCAAAATTGCTAAATCTTTCCAATTTGGGTTTTCAAACCGAATGTTTTGATATACCTTGGGATTTCTGAAAGAATTCTACCCAAAAAACGTGAATGAAAAAGGGATGGTGTGACGTATGTCTCTCCATTGCCCCGATTGTACGAATGCGTGACGTATGTCTCGTCGTTCGGACAATCGTCATTCCCTTTTCAAATGTATCCAACCATAACCAAACCAAACCTTGGCCCCTTGTGGTCAATCCGAACCTTTTGGTCCCCCGTGGCCATTAGATTCGATCCCTCGACTCGTTTGAGTCACTCGGTCAATGTTTGACTCGTCCGAGTCCATTGTACCTGTTCTTGATCTCAGTGGATCAATCGAACAATCCCTCGACTCGTTGGAGTCCACTCGGTCAATGACTGACTTGTATGAGTCCATTGCACCTCTCTTGGTCCCATAGCGACCAATTCGAACCCTTTTACCCTAACGGACGTACCTTTTAACAATTCTAGTGCGATTCGTGAACAAACGCTTAATAAGTCTCCCAAGCGCGAGCATACAAGCTACGTTTTAATCGCAAGAATTCGGTTAAAACATCGTCCATTTAAAATTAACCAACACATGTACGTTTTTTCTACCAAAGAACTACGTACGCTTTGAATTCTCCGACTACCGGGAGATACGTAGGAGCAAGATCGACATCTTGTCAAGCGCAATAATAAAAACTTTTTTTTCTCTTCTTTCGTTTGTTTTTATCTCTTTTTTCCCCCCTTTATTATATTTTGACATAAATAAGCATGCACGCAAAACATTTAAAAACAATTTAAGCTTTAGCCAAATAGAAGGTTCCCGTTGAGTACAACGGACGTGAGGGGTGCTAATACCTTCCCCTTGCGTAATCGACTCCCGAACCCGACAATGGTTGCGATGACCATCCTTTCCTCATCGTCAAAGGGTTTTATTATCGTTTCCCTTTAAACAAAAAAAAACTTAAGGGTTTATCAACGTTCGCTTTACACAAAAACTTTGGTGGCGGCTTCACAAAGGCCCTCCGAGCGTTTACGAACGACCTCGGAGGATTTGCGCGTCTTTTTCTCAGGAAAAAAAACGAGGTGCGCACAGCTGGCGACTTCACTGGGGAAGCTTTTTCCCACTAGCGAGTCAAGCCTAACCTATTTGGCTTTTGAGCCAATTGTTTTTATTTTCTTTGCGTACCATGCTTATTATTTTGTTCATACATGTCATATTTATGTTTTATGTTTATATTTGCTTTATTTTGCTTTATATTCATATCTTATATATATCAAATGCGGGGGTTACTTGAGTGATGTTACTCCACATTGTTCGGGTTAATGCCGGACGTGTGAGGCTCTCTACCCGAGCTTGAGGAAAAAACTAAGTTAGAAGGAGGTTGTGTGGGGAAGCCCGCGTTGACGTATGTCCGTGAGGTAGGATGTCCAACCCCGCTTAGATGAGATTTTCACGTGGAATTAATTGAAGTCATGTCGACGTATGTCCATAGACAACCCTAATTTCATGTGAAGTCTATGATTCTAAGGACCTCTTCTTAGGAAATTTCACAATTTAGAGCCTACATGTGAGGATGGGGGAAATTCCGAACCTCCACATATCATTCATTCGCATTCGCTCATGTTTGTACATTATGTTTTATTTTAGCAGGGGCAATCAACCTTTATTTGTTTATTACTTGTTTTATGCATAAAATCATAATTGGGGATATGAATGGCCAATGTGTTGAGGGGTAGCAAAATTTTCAAAAAAAATTCAAGTACTTCGCAGTGCGAAATACGCGAATTTTGTCAGCCCAGCTGACCCTTCATTTACTCCCTCTCAACCACCCATTTCCACTATCTTTTTATTATTATTCCAAACGTTTTTTCTTTTAACTCTTAAAACAAAAAACAACATTTTTGCCATAACTTCAAAAAAAAGGAAAAACTCTCAAATCTAAAAAAAGAGAAAGGGTGAGCATACCCATTTTTTGAATCTTCCCTCCATTAATTTCGTGTCTTTCTATTCAGAACCAACAACCAGGTATGAGCTCCTTTCTTCTTTCCCTCTGTTCATCTTTAATTCGTATTGCAACTGTTTAGGGGTTTTAGGGTTTCTGATTTTAAAGTTCCCAAGTTAGAATTTAAGTTCATAATAAGCTGCATTTAGGCCTTAGTTGGCTATATTAAGTTGGAATTTAGCAAGCATGCATCATGGGTATCTGCAACAGGCCTGTTTCTTTCAAATTCCAAGTTGTTTTTATTGAAACCCCATTTACGAAAATTGAAAGAAGGAGAGCTGTTAAAGAGTTCCTTGTGATACCCAGTCATTGATTTTGAGGTCGTTTAGTTGCATGCATTGTATGTTAGAAGCTTAAACCAAGAGGTGTAGGTTCAGATTTTTGGGTCTTTGTGTAACGACCCTATTTTCGTATATTATATTTTTTATATATTTTATTTTATGGTTTGGTATTTAAAAATATTTTCTAGTAATCGAGGGATAATTATTTAGCGCGAAGATAAGTTCGTAACCGAGTTTTTAAGGTTTTGGGCCTAGAGGGTGAATAGTGTTGGGCTTTTAAGTTTATGAGTAGTAATGATCAAGTGGTTATGATAGTAGTAAGCTTGGATTGGATTGAAAGGCTAGGATGAGTCCTTGAGAGTTAGTAAGAATGGATGGCCAAGATTGATTGGATTGGATTATAAGAGAATAACACTAAGACTTTTTGGAATCACTATTCATTTCTTTTTGGAGAGAAAGAAAACGTGGAAGAGGAGAAGAGAAGGAGAAAGCAAGAGGAAAACCTAGGGCTTGTGATTTGAAGCTTGAGTTTGCTAGAGAACTTTGATTTCAAGGTAAGAGAGTTAGTATTACTTGATTACAAGTGATTGAGAAGGGGAGAATGTCTATTTCTCCATCCCAAACTTCTTTTCACTTTGTCTAGGTTTTGTTAGAAAGTTTTTATGGTTTAAAGTTGTTAATGATTATGTTGTGATTTCTTGAATGCTAAGTGATGATGCTAGCATGTTTTGTTGAAGTTATTGTGTTGTGAATTCATAAGAAAAGTTATGAAAAGTTATTGTTTTGAACCCTAATTTCTTTGATGGATGTAATCCTTGTTTGTGATGGTTTATAAATGATGTTTTATGATGGAAAGTTGTTTTTTAACAAGTTCTGGAAGTTGGGTAACTTTGAATGGGCTAAAATGGTGGAAAAATCACATTTTTACATGACTGTGTACTGATACGGTCGCTTGTAGCGACCGAACATCGCTTGTAGCGACCAGGCAGGATGATTCCCTGCCTACCTGCGCTTGAAGCGACCACACGGGCGCTTGTAGCGACCAAGGGCTCGCTTGTAGCGACCAACCCTGGACAGGCCAACTTTGTTGAATTGTTCTGGAGGTCCTGGTGCGCGCGGGGATGTCTTTTGCTACTGTATTTTTATAATACATTTTGGAAACCTTGCCCACCATTTTAATTCATTCTTAATGTTTTCTAAAGATTATTTGTTTTCAAGAAAAGCTTGAGTAAAACCCTAGCATGTGTGTGGGATTATCAAAGTGTGTGGGTTTCCCTTTGAAACCCTTATGTGTGAGATTTTGATATGATTTGCTTGGTTTATTTGAAATTGTTAATCAAGGTTGAGTATATACATGTCGTATATTATGAAGTGGCCATGAGCGCCTAGTGTTTGTGTTTGTTGTCGTTGTTGTAATAATTATCAGAGTGCTGATAATTTAGTGTTGTGTTTGTTGTTGTTGATGTGATAATTATCAGAGTGCTGATAATTAGTGGTGTTAGTAAGTATTATATATTTACTAAGTGAATCATCATGCATTTCATGATTGTATGATATCCGTCTGCGGATAAGAAATCCAAGAGTGCTTGGTTATCAAGAGTGCTTGATATTATCAAGAGTGCTTGATAAGGATATAAGTTTATCCAAAATGATTTGGTACCACATGCATTAGTGAATGCATTTTGAGGCATGCATCCTTTGTGACATTATGTGTGCATAATGGTTGTTAAGTGGTAATTGTTATTGATGAGCTTGTGTGTTGTCAATTATGTGTTGTGTTTTGGTTATGTATAATAATGTGTTATTATACCTGTATATTGGTTGTGATACTAACACTCTCTGTTTTGTGTTATGTGCTGGATCTTTGGGGATCCAGATTATCAGGTTGGCGAGGCTATCGTTGAGGAATAGCCCTTTGCTGTTTAGGAGCTTTTGTAGTGGTAAGGGCATAGCTTAGCTATCCTTACGTTTTTGGTACTAGGTGTTGTATCCTAGATAGAGTCTAGTGCTCTGATATTTGTAACACTATTTTGGGGTATCTGAACGTTTATGTATAGATTTGGCAATGGTCTCTGTGTAGAATTGCCTCTTTTGAAAATCTTATGTATATATTTTTGTATATTATATACATGCTTGCTTATAAGCATTTGTTGGTTATTCTTCCGCTGCTGTGTTTGCAAATCAAATATGTTTTGATTTCTGTTGATGTTTCATTAAAATTGTTTTACATGATGTTGTAACTTCCTATGTCCTTAACGTTTTCTTTATTAAAGTTAATAATCGGCGGTTAGGGGTTAGGGTGTTACAATAGTTGGTATCAGAGCAGGTCGATCCATTGGATCAATTAAGTTTAGTATACCCTTTGTGTAACATGTGTTTTCTTAAACACTGTGTTCTCACTTGTGTTATGTGATGTTTGGTAGTGTGGATATGACGCAACGAGCACTTGCGGATGCGATGGAGCGGATGGCGGATGCCATGGCTCAGGATGCTGCTAGTAGGACTGCGGATAGAGCCGCACAACAAGCTAGAGGAGGCGGAGAAGATGAGCTGAGACTCGAGAGGTTTATGAACAACAAACCGCCTATCTTCAAGGGAGGATACGATCCAGATGGAGCTCAGACTTGGTTGGAAGGGATTGAGAGAATTTTTGGAGCTATGCGTTGTCTGGATGCGCATAAGGTGTTGCTAGGAGCGTATGTTCTCCATGATGAAGCTGATCATTGGTGGGGAAATGCTAGTCAGAGGTTGGGAGCTGGTGGAGCTTTAGTTACTTGGGCTCGTTTCCGGAGGGAGTTTTTAACCAAGTATTTTCCGGCAGACGAGAGGAACCGTAAGGTGATTGAGTTCATGGAGCTCAAGCAGGGGAGTTTATCTGTTTCTGAATATGCGGCCAAGTTTGAAGATTTGTGTCGTTTCGCTCCTCATTACAACACGGTGGAAGCTGAGGAAGACAAGTGTGTAAAGTTTGAAAATGGGCTGAGGCCGGATATCAAGCAACTAATTGGGTTTAGCGAGATCAGAAATTTTCCGATGTTGGTGAATAAGAGCCGGATATGTGATAAGGATGGTAAGGCTAAAGCTAATTACTACAAAGCCGCAAATGAGAAGAGGGGAAAGGACATGGCTAGAGGTAAACCATATGGTAGAGGTGGAAAGAAACCAGATGAAGGTGGAAGTAGTGGTAACAAATTTGGAGGTAATAGGAATTGCTTTAAGTGTGGACAACCGGGACATCGTATGTTTGAGTGCCCGAAGAATGATGGGAAATGTTTCAAGTGTGGTGATCCTAACCACAAAGCTGATCAGTGCAAGAAGGGTGTTGTATGCTTCAATTGCAGAGAAGAGGGTCATAAGAGCAACGTGTGTAAGAAGCCTAGAGCGGCTGGAGGAAAAGTGTTTGCTTTAGATGGTGGTGATGCGAAGGCGGACAACTTGATCAGAGGTACATGCTTTATCAATAATACTCCTTTGTCTGCTATTATTGATACGGGTGCTACCCATTCATTTATTTCTATGGATTGTGTTGAGAGGTTGGGTCTTAAAGTAGAAAATATGATGGGACGCATGGTTATTGAAACGCCTGCGAGTGGTTCAGTATCTACTACGCTAGTTTGTGTTGATTGTTCAGTCATTATGTATGATCGACTCTTTGGTATGGATTTAGTCTGCATTCCGTTGAGCGGGATAGATGTTATCTTTGGTATGAACTGGTTAGAATTTAATCGGGTTCATATCAACTGCGGTAAGAGGACGGTTACATTTCCAAGACCGGAGCCAGAGTTGTGTTCGAAGCTTATGTGTTGTCGAGAAGTGGTAAGATCAGTGAAGGCTCAAGAGGACGTGTTTGCTATGTTTGCTTCGTTGAGGGTGGAAGAGAAGATGGAAGTTGATGTGTTGCCAGTGGTACGTGATTTCCCAGATGTTTTTCCAGATGACATTTTGGATTTACCACCCGAGAGAGAGGTTGAATTCGCAATTGACATAGTACCTGGCACTAGTCCAATTTCGATGGCACCGTATCGTATGTCAGCTGCTGAGCTAGAAAAGTTGAAGGAACAATTGGAAGAATTGTTAGAGAAAAGATTTGTAAGACCGAGTGTATCGCCGTGGGGTGCGCCAGTTCTGTTGGTAAAGAAGAAAGATGGTAGTATGCGTCTGTGCATCGATTATCGTCAGTTGAATAAAGCAACTATCAAGAATAAGTATCCACTTCCGAGGATAGATGATTTGATGGATCAGTTAGTGGGAGCCTGTGTGTTCAGCAAGATTGATTTGAGATCGGGATATCACCAGATAAGAGTTAAGGCGGAGGATATACCGAAGACTGCTTTCCGGACAAGGTATGGTCATTACGAGTACGCCGTTATGCCTTTTGGAGTTACGAATGCACCTGGAGTGTTTATGGAATATATGAATCGTATATTTCATTCCTTTTTGGATCGATTCGTGGTGGTCTTCATAGACGATATTTTGGTATACTCGAAGACGGAAGAGGAACATGCCGAGCATTTGAGGATTGTGTTGGGGGTGTTGCGCGAGAAGGAGCTTTATGCAAAATTTTCTAAGTGTGAATTTTGGTTGCATGAAGTTAGCTTTTTGGGTCACGTCATTTCAAGTGGTGGTATAGCAGTGGATCCTGCTAAGGTAGAAGCCGTGCAAGATTGGGGGACGCCGGAGTCTGTTACTGAGATCCGAAGTTTTCTTGGTTTGGCCGGTTACTATCGGAGGTTCATTGAAGGATTTTCAAAGTTGGCGTTGCCGTTGACGCAGTTGACTAGGAAGGGTCAAGCTTTCATTTGGGATGACAAGTGTGAGCAGAGTTTCCAAGAGTTGAAGAGGAGGTTGACATCTGCACCTGTGCTAATTCTGCCGAATCCGAAGGAACCGTTCGTGGTTTATTGTGATGCGTCGAAGATGGGTCTAGGTGGTGTGTTGATGCAGAGGGGACAAGTCGTTGCTTATGCATCGAGACAGCTGAAGATTCATGAGAGGAACTATCCTACGCATGATTTGGAGCTAGCTGCTGTCGTGTTTGTTCTCAAGATTTGGAGACACTACTTGTATGGGTCAAGATTCGAGGTTTTCAGCGATCACAAGAGTCTGAAGTACTTGTTTGATCAGAAGGAGCTCAACATGAGGCAAAGAAGATGGTTAGAGTTTCTTAAGGACTATGATTTCGAGTTGAGTTATCACCCGGGTAAGGCTAATGTGGTAGCCGATGCGTTGAGTAGGAAGTCTTTGCATATGTCTTCTCTGATGGCGAAGGAACTGAGATTGATTGAAGAGTTTAGAGACCTCAGTTTGGTTTTTGAAAGGACGACCAGAAGCGTGAAGCTAGGAATGTTGAAGTTAACAAATGATTTTCTTGAAGAGGTTGTGGAAAAGCAAAAGTTTGATGTGAGATTGATGAAGCTTAAGACGCTCATCGAGAAAGGGAAAAAGGTAAACGTTGAGATCGATGAGAAAGGCGTGATGAGGTGTCAAGGAAGGTTATGTGTACCTGATGTGCCTGAATTGAAGCGGATGATTTTGGAGGAAGGTCACAGAAGCAACTTAAGTATTCATCCTGGTGTTACTAAGATGTATCAAGATCTGAGGAAAATGTTTTGGTGGCAAGGGATGAAGAAAGAGATCGCCGAGTTTGTTTTCGCTTGTTTGACTTGTCAGAAGTCCAAGGTAGAGCATCAGAAGCCGTCGGGGCTATTGCAACCTATGTTTATTCCGGAATGGAAATGGGATAGTATTGCGATGGATTTTGTAAGCGGTTTGCCGAAGACGTCGAAAGGTAACAATATGATTTGGGTAGTTGTCGACAGGTTAACAAAGTCTGCTCATTTCATAGCTATCAAGACCGGTATGCTAGTACCGAAGTTGGCTGAGATTTATGTTGAGCAAATCGTGAGATTACATGGAATACCGTCGAGTATTGTATCAGATCGAGATCCCCGTTTTACTTCAAGGTTTTGGGAGAGTTTGCAAGAAGCGTTGGGGACTAAGTTGCGGATGAGTTCTGCTTATCACCCGCAGACGGATGGTCAGTCGGAGAGGACAATTCAATCATTGGAGGATTTGTTAAGATCGTGTATTTTGGAACAAGGAGTGAGTTGGGAAGCTTGCTTACCATTGATTGAGTTTACGTATAACAACAGTTTTCATTCGAGCATTGGTATGGCACCTTTTGAAGCGTTGTATGGGAGAAGATGTAGGACACCTTTGTGTTGGTTTGAATCGGGAGAAAGTGTGGTGCTTGGACCTGAGATTGTGCAACAAACGACCGAGAAGATCAAGATGATCCAAGAAAAGATGAGAGCGTCGCAGAGTCGCCAGAAAAGCTATGCCGACAAGAGAAGGAAGGATATAGAATTTCAAGAAGGAGATCATGTGTTTCTAAGAGTTACATCAACTACGGGTATTGGACGGGCTTTGAAATCGAAGAAGTTGGCATCGAGATTCATTGGTCCGTATCAGATTTTGAAGAGGATTTGGAAGGTGGCGTATAGAATTGCGTTACCGCCGTCGTTGTCGAATCTACATGATGTTTTTCACGTGTCTCAATTAAGGAAATACGTATCGGATCCGTCACATGTGATTGAGTCGGACGAGATACAAGTGAGAGAGAATTTAACGGTTGCAACGGTACCCTTAAGGATTGAAGGACAAGAGATGAAGAAACTCAGGAACAAAGAGATTTCATCGGTGAAAGTCGTTTGGGGAGGCCCAGCCGGTGAATATGCGACGTGGGAGCTCGAGAGCAAGATGAGGGATTCTTATCCAGAGTTGTTTTCAGGTATTTTCGAGGGCGAAAATTCTTTTTAGGGGGGTAGAGTTGTAACGACCCTATTTTCGTATATTATATTTTTTATATATTTTATTTTATGGTTTGGTATTTAAAAATATTTTCTAGTAATCGAGGGATAATTATTTAGCGCGAAGATAAGTTCGTAACCGAGTTTTTAAGGTTTTGGGCCTAGAGGGTGAATAGTGTTGGGCTTTTAAGTTTATGAGTAGTAATGATCAAGTGGTTATGATAGTAGTAAGCTTGGATTGGATTGAAAGGCTAGGATGAGTCCTTGAGAGTTAGTAAGAATGGATGGCCAAGATTGATTGGATTGGATTATAAGAGAATAACACTAAGACTTTTTGGAATCACTATTCATTTCTTTTTGGAGAGAAAGAAAACGTGGAAGAGGAGAAGAGAAGGAGAAAGCAAGAGGAAAACCTAGGGCTTGTGATTTGAAGCTTGAGTTTGCTAGAGAACTTTGATTTCAAGGTAAGAGAGTTAGTATTACTTGATTACAAGTGATTGAGAAGGGGAGAATGTCTATTTCTCCATCCCAAACTTCTTTTCACTTTGTCTAGGTTTTGTTAGAAAGTTTTTATGGTTTAAAGTTGTTAATGATTATGTTGTGATTTCTTGAATGCTAAGTGATGATGCTAGCATGTTTTGTTGAAGTTATTGTGTTGTGAATTCATAAGAAAAGTTATGAAAAGTTATTGTTTTGAACCCTAATTTCTTTGATGGATGTAATCCTTGTTTGTGATGGTTTATAAATGATGTTTTATGATGGAAAGTTGTTTTTTAACAAGTTCTGGAAGTTGGGTAACTTTGAATGGGCTAAAATGGTGGAAAAATCACATTTTTACATGACTGTGTACTGATACGGTCGCTTGTAGCGACGGAACAATCGCTTGTAGCGACCAGGCAGGATGATTCCCTGCCTACCTGCGCTTGAAGCGACCACACGGGCGCTTGTAGCGACCAAGGGCTCGCTTGTAGCGACCAACCCTGGACAGGCCAACTTTGTTGAATTGTTCTGGAGGTCCTGGTGCGCGCGGGGATGTCTTTTGCTACTGTATTTTTATAATACATTTTGGAAACCTTGCCCACCATTTTAATTCATTCTTAATGTTTTCTAAAGATTATTTGGTTTCAAGAAAAGCTTGAGTAAAACCCTAGCATGTGTGTGGGATTATCAAAGTGTGTGGGTTTCCCTTTGAAACCCTTATGTGTGAGATTTTGATATGATTTGCTTGGTTTATTTGAAATTGTTAATCAAGGTTGAGTATATACATGTCGTATATTATGAAGTGGCCATGAGCGCCTAGTGTTTGTGTTTGTTGTCGTTGTTGTAATAATTATCAGAGTGCTGATAATTTAGTGTTGTGTTTGTTGTTGTTGATGTGATAATTATCAGAGTGCTGATAATTAGTGGTGTTAGTAAGTATTATATATTTACTAAGTGAATCATCATGCATTTCATGATTGTATGATATCCGTGTGCGGATAAGAAATCCAAGAGTGCTTGGTTATCAAGAGTGCTTGATATTATCAAGAGTGCTTGATAAGGATATAAGTTTATCCAAATGATTTGGTACCACATGCATTAGTGAATGCATTTTGAGGCATGCATCCTTTGTGACATTATGTGTGCATAATGGTTGTTAAGTGGTAATTGTTATTGATGAGCTTGTGTGTTGTCAATTATGTGTTGTGTTTTGGTTATGTATAATAATGTGTTATTATACCTGTTTATTGGTTGTGATACTAACACTCTCTGTTTTGTGTTATGTGCTGGATCTTTGGGGATCCAGATTATCAGGTTGGCGAGGCTATCGTTGAGGAATAGCCCTTTGCTGTTTAGGAGCTTTTGTAGTGGTAAGGGCATAGCTTAGCTATCCTTACGTTTTTGGTACTAGGTGTTGTATCCTAGATAGAGTCTAGTGCTCTGATATTTGTAACACTATTTTGGGGTATCTGAACGTTTATGTATAGATTTGGCAATGGTCTCTGTGTAGAATTGCCTCTTTTGAAAATCTTATGTATATATTTTTGTATATTATATACATGCTTGCTTATAAGCATTTGTTGGTTATTCTTCCGCTGCTGTGTTTGCAAATCAAATATGTTTTGATTTCTGTTGATGTTTCATTAAAACTGTTTTACATGATGTTGTAACTTCCTATGTCCTTAACGTTTTCTTTATTAAAGTTAATAATCGGCGGTTAGGGGTTAGGGTGTTACACTTTGCTGTCATGGTCGCAGAGCAAAGTTCAACTTCGCACTGCGACCTTTTTCTGGGCAGCCCAGAAATTTTCGAGCACCTTCGCACTGCGAACATGCCTTCGCAGTGCGACTGTAGCAGGAACAGAACCTGAGTTTTTTCCCATTTTTCCTTTCAATTCCATTTGTTTCACCTCATATCACCTATAATCCTACTAACTTTGCCTTTTTTTCTTTGCAGATGGCACCAAGACCAGTAGGAAAACGCTCGAGGAATGAGGCATCCGGATCTAGGCCCCAAGGGGGTTTTAACGTCTCTCGCTTCCTAAGTCTTCGGAACCAGGAGAGATACGAAGAGCTTCTTGGCAGGACCTTCTGGCCGGAGAGGCAGTTTATTATAAGTGAGAGGGGCACCTGGAGAGAGTTGGCCCGGTTGATAAACCACCGCCGGTGGGGAGTTTTGGTAAACCCTCCTCTTAACCTCAACTACGACATAATCCGGGAATTCTACGCAAATGCCATTCCCGTGGATCCAGAGGGGGAGTTTACATATCAGACCATGGTGCGTGGTCGGATCATTAGATTCGATCGCGACGCCATCAACACCTATCTCCAAAACCCCTTCCAATTGGAAAATGATGAGCTTTGTGCTTTCCATAAGCACCAAAACCGTGGTAATTGGAACCACGATCTCTACGCTCAGACCATTTTCCAATCTGGAAAAGGCTATGAGCTTAATGCAGCAGGGCAGCCCACAAAGACCCTCAGGGGCAACCTCACCACCTACGCCCAAGTCATTTTCCACCTTATTGTCCACAACGTAAAACCCAAAAGCCATACCTCCACCACCACCATGGACGTGACCCCCCTAATCTACTATATCCTCACCGGTAAGCAAGTAGATGTGGCCAGGGCAATCTGCCAAGAGATTAAAATAGTGGTCGAGAGTGGCATCAAGCCACCGGCCAAGAAGATGTGCCCCCTTGCTTTCCCGGGTCTTATCATGGGACTCTGCCGGGACTCCCGAGTAGCCATCCCTCCCCAGGTGTCCGAAACCATTAAGAACCCCATTACGGACGAGTATATCTCCAGACACTGCACAGGGAGGAGAGCGGCGAGGGCACAGCAGCCACGGCCTAGACCTCCACCAGCATCAGGGGATCATCATACCTGCACTTTCATATTGGAGCAGAATGCCTCCACTCATCGATACATGACTATGATGCATGATTCCATGTATCGCCTTCAGAGGCAGCTGGGTAGGCTGACAGATCCCGATGATCAGATACCGACACCCCAGATGTTTGCAGCTCATGGTCGTTGGCCCGGGGATAGGCCGGAGTATGCAGAGGCTGGAGGCAGTGGTACAGCGGCCGGAGGCCAGGGAGGGGATGACGAGGATGATGAGGATGAGGAGACCGAGGATGATGAGGCTTTCACTCCTTGAGTGACCCCTTTTTTTTTATTTATGCTTTCTCATATTTTGTTGTTTATGTTTATGTCATTTTTCTCGTACACTCATTAGAGGTTTCTTTTGTTTGGTACTTTGTAGCTATATTGGTACTCTTGCTTTATTATTCGAGTACTTTTTGCTTTTATTACCTAGCTTTTGCATCATAATCATGCCTACTTATTTTTAATATGTGTGAATGTTGAAATTTTTTGTTATCTATCATTGGTAATGTGAATTCGACAAAACTTTCCGCAACGGATCAAGCCAAAGTTTTTAACCATAGACAAATGGTAGTGATAAATGTGATTAATTTTCGCAAAGCTAAAATGCATGTTTCCTATTCTTTCCCTGATTAAAATTTGAAAGGAGAATGTATATTCCATACCAAATTATACCATACAATTCACGTTATTTAATATGTTTGTTCTATGAACCTTTAGAACCAGCCAGATGTGAGGAATCCCCAAAGTTATCATAATACATATGCAGGAGATCGACATTTTTGTTTAGCTCGATCTTTTTATGTTAAATCTGAATTTTGTTTTTTAATTACATAAAAGTATTGACATGATCAAGGCATTTGTTTGAAAACGAGAGAAAACAATCAACCACAAACAGCCCACCCTGTGAGAAGTGAGTACTTGTTAAACCCCTTCGAGCCTAACAAATCAGAATTTTTAACTATGAACTGCCAACTTTCATAAGCTCAACTGCTTAATGAGATTGCCGGAGTTTGTAAAAAAAAAAAAAAAAATTTCAGTTCATAGTTAAAACATCACTGAATTCTGATAATTTCCTTTCGATTTTTGAACCCTTAAAACATCATGATTAGTGTCCCTTGCCAAAAGAGGAGGGAACATTCAATTAGGGTATCGTACTGAAACAAGTTGGGAAAAAGGGGAGGGTTGTGAAAGTCAAGCAACGTTGAATTTCTTAATTGATCTTGACGACCAAAGAAACAAAAAGGGAAAGAAAAGCAAAGCAAACCAAGAAAAAGAAAAGAGAAAAGAGAAAAGAAGACCGATAAAATCCAAGAGTTGTCGAGATCAAGGAGAAAAGCATTTGTGAATCACCAAAATTGTGATTTGAACAAAGAAAGGGGTAAGTTAGAAAGAATGTTCCCTCTTGCTTGGCCATTTGAATTCAATTTCCCCACATATGGCATTTCTTTTGTAGCCCAGCCAAATTACAACCCTTAAAGACCTTTTGATCAATGCTTCCATGTTTTTAAGAAACAATAATTGGATGGACATATAACTCGATCGGAATATTAGCAATAATTGCCGGATGAGTGTTCATAACCCCTCACTTTAATTTCCAATTTGTTCATTTACTTAAATGAGTGATAGGTTGGTTCAGTGATAAACATGTTATTAATTGGAACTGTACGATATGATTTTTGTGTGGTATTTATTTCGATTTTTTCAGTACAATCTCGGAATAATAGGGGGCATAAAATTGCAAGCGCAAATTTTCATATGAGTCCACCAAAGTCAAAAAGCCCGACTTCGCTCGGCAACCAAAGTCAAAAAGTCCGACCTCGCTCGGCAACCAAAATCAAAAAACCCGACCTCGCTCGGCAACCAAAACCAAAAAGCCCGACCTCGCTCGGCAACCAACAATAAAGCCCAATTTCCATTGGCGCCCGCAATTTTTAAACCAAAACCTGATTGCTCCCGGTGCACAAATCATTCAAGGCTTAACCATGCTCAGCACTCTCCCTACAGTTCACAAAAAGCCCAATTGTCTTTGACATTCCTCAAACATCCAACCCAAAGGCTCAATTGGCATCAGCAATCCCAAACACGATTAAAGGAACTACACCTTTGGGGCAGGTCACCTCCCCCCTTAACAAAATTCTTCCCAAGCGAAGTCTTTTACTTTTGTCAAAAATTCCATCTACGATAGTGTATATATTTCCAAAACAAAAAATTTATGTGGAATCTTTTATGTTTTCAAATAAATAAAAACAAGCACATTTTCTCTGAATTGTGAGTACTTAAAAAAAAACGTGCATCAAAATCTATCCATAGAGCAGATAAGCCTCGCAGGCCAAGCATGGTTAATTGCTAAAGGGATTTCTGGTCACCGGTGAATCAAAAAGGAATATCCCCGTCAAATCAAGAGCCTGAAGGAACAATTCAAGCGAGGCTGACCAACCAGAGCACAAGCATCCCCAGCAGAACCATCAGTTATGCTCCTCAACAGTTTAGCACGATTTACTCAGCGGATTAACAATCCCCACGAGGTATTTATTCCTTATCAATTATTGCGGTCTTACCCCGTCCATATTTAAATGTATCCCCTGAGAGTTTATCCCTGCGAGGATTACCGAATGTTTATACCGGTCCACTTTTTACCTTGCCGGTCTAATCTCGTCTTATCAAGTTTATCAGTCGTATAAGAGGAGCAAATTTCCCCAGTAAGCACCCCAAACATCCAAACATCAAGGCTGGATATCGATCATGCTTCCAAAATGATCCTTATATCCCCATGAGCCAAACCTCATTGACACCCCCAGGGAGTCTCAACCCCAAACAAAAAGTCCAATCATCATTGGCAGACAAACACAAATCCCCAGGACAAGCCCGAACTACACCGGTTTTGATCCCATTCGGGTATGTAGGCAAAGGACCTTGTCCTTCCAAACCAACCAACCAACAAAACAAAAAAGAGAGAGTCCAATCGTCATTGGCACAACCACAACCAAGACCGACTTTGCTCGGCACCCAACCAACATCCCTCATATCATGCATAGCATAATTCATGCATCATGTCATTTTCATTCATGCATGCATATACAAATCATTCATACACATGCATTTCATTTCATAAATCATGCATCCTCAACAAGGATTCTCCAGTGAGTATCACATATTCACCAACATCCATCAACAGTCAAGTAAGCGTTCCCCAGTGAATCTCCTTCACTAACTGTCCCCAATTTCCCAGAAGGAATCTTTGTTTGAGTCCATCCCATATCATATTGCATTGCATATCACTGCATATCATACTACATAACATGCATCATACAATCATGTTTTCCGGTTCAACCAGGGGCACCTATTTAGGGTAAGATCACAGCTCGTTAGGAATCGACCTTCAGTGAAAGCGGCTGAATAAGATTACCTAGCTTAGGTATCGACCTCTAGTGAAAGTGCCTAGATAAGATCACCTTCCCCAGTGTATCGACCTTCAGTGTTAGTGGCTGAATAAGATCACAGCTCGTTAGGAATCGACCTTCAGTGAAAGCGGCTGAATAAGATTACCTAGCTTAGGTATCGACCTCTAGTGAAAGCGCCTAGATAAGATCACCTCCCCCAGTGTATCGACCTTCAGTGTTAGCGGCTGAATAAGATCACAGCTCGTTAGGAATCGACCTTCAGTGAAAGCGGCTGAATAAGATTACCTAGCTTAGGTATCGACCTCTAGTGAAAGCGCCTAGATAAGATCACCTTCCCCAGTGTATCGACCTTCAGTGTTAGCGTCTGAATAAGATCACAGCTCGTTAGGAATCGACCTTCAGTGAAAGCGGCTGAATAAGATTACCTAGCTTAGGTATCGACCTCTAGTGAAAGTGCCTAGATAAGATCACCTTCCCCAGTGTATCGACCTTCAGTGTTAGCGGCTGAATAAGATCACAGCTCGTTAGGAATCGACCTTCAGTGAAAGCGGCTGAATAAGATTACCTAGCTTAGGTATCGACCTCTAGTGAAAGCGCCTAGATAAGATTACCTCCCTCAGTGTATCGACCTCTAGTGTAAGCGGCTAGATAAGATCACACCTGTAATATCCCGCTTATATGTAGCGTTATCTGTGTTAGAAACTTGAGACGCAAGCAAGGCGAATAAGAAATTAAGAGAAATGGCAAACTTGTAAATAAGGCAAAGTTGGGGATTAGTTAGAAAATGGAAAGATATTTATTTCCTTTCCTTTCCATTCCTTCATTTCATCTTCAAAATTCAGATTTTTTCCCCTTTCCCCTCCTCATCTCACACGCCCATCTCATCCACCATCATCCCTCCAAACTTCATTCAAAAACCTAGTAAGAAAACACTTGCAAGGAAGCTTGAGTAGAAAGCTAGAATAAGTGAAAGAAAAGAGGAACAAGGTAGAACAAGGGAAGAGTTAGAGTTGGAGAAGCTTAGGGCTTTGGAGACCAAGTGTGATCAGCACCAAATTGTGGATTAAGGTGAGCTCCACAGGGTTTTAGAACCCGTTTAAGTAAGTTTGTAAGTTTATAGTTTAATTACCTAGTTTAGGGTTTTTGGAACCTATTTGCCTTTCCATGTTAATCCTTGATTATTGATGATATGAACTAGTTATATGCCTTAGAAAATGACCCTTAAACATGTTATGATGTCTGGGTATGTTGAATAAGCTGAAATGGTGAAAAACCACGTTTAAAACTTGCCAAATGCTGTCCAACTGCAGGTAAAATCGTGTCACGATTTTCCAATCGTGTCACGATTTCACAGGCAGGAAGCAACTGATTTTCTGGGTAGAAAATCGTGTCACGATTTCCAAATCGTGACACGATGTGACAGGGCAATATATACTATGTTTTTTCATCATTTTCTCGCACCATTCCGGCTTACCAACGCTACCTCGGACTCAATAACAATTAGTAGTGATCAAGTGATGTTTTAAGCATAGAAAGACCCAACCTTTGGGGAATGTATAGATGAATAATAAGTGAGGAAAGGTACCATGTTAAGAGAGGGATTTATTGATCCCTAAGTAATTATAGTGAAGGCAAGGAACTAGATTAGGGTTTAACCCTTACAAATAATGTTACGAATTCGATTCGGTATTTACGAATCTAAGAATAATATGATGAGGAACCTATATAGGTTAAGAACTTAAGAATGATTAATTATTAAGACGGCTTGATGTGTCTCTCGTATGCTCGCTAGTTAGTATACGAGGGGTTCCTGTGAAGTTACCGCCTTAAATGGCAGCCGGAACGGTGAAGTTACCGCTCGTGAGGGCAGCTACACATCCAAGTCTTAAAAGTTAATGTGTCTCCTGTCTGCTCGTCAGTTAGTATACAGGGGGTCCCCGTGAAGTTACCGCCTTAAATGGCAGCTGGGACGGTGAAGTTACCGCTCGCGAGAGCAGCCACACAAGTAAGAGGAGTCCGGTGTTAGCCTGATATGATAGGAATTTTCACCGGTAAGATGGGAGATGTACTTCGGGGTTACTCCACCCGGATGCACTCCGTAAAATGAACCAAGATAATGTTATGATTGTTCAACCCTAACTGCTAACTAAAATACGAATGATGATAAGTTAATTATAATTGTATTGAGGAATAGGACAATTAGTTCCAGTCACAGTAAGTGGTCATAGGTTGTCCCCAAGACCACTGAGCATGAGATAAGTTAGCATATGATGAGAATGTTAAAGATAAGTAGCGATCTTAGGTTTTTCCCTCGATCGCGAAATAAGTAAAGGTTGAGACTTGGCGATCATAGGTATTTCCCGAGTTCGCCGAGGTAGGCACGACAACCCTAGGTTCCCCGAGGTTGCCAAACAGTAGGTAGGGTAGGAGCTCACTGAGACGTTATGTCTCATCCCTTTCCTTCTGGTGCAGGTTCCTCGCAGGTAGCACGAAGAAAAGGTAAAGAGAAAGCTACGGATTGAACGTGCTGCTTATGCATTAATATTTGGACATTTGTATAAGAATAGTGTATCATGATGTATATTATGAAAATGTTTTGTATCGGATTATGGAATGTATCAAAGACATATGCTTTGTATAATTAATAAACATCTTTCTGTATTGTATTTAATGTATCCGGTACGAAATTTTAATACTCGTAAGAGATCCTAGGCAATCTCTCTATGGGTGTTACAATTTGGTATCAGAGCAGGTCGATTCAGACCGTGCCTTGGGTCATTAAATTACAATCCAAGTTTGTGGACCTCTTGGATCCAGGACATTATTCTAACTGTTATATTCGGTTAAAACTGATCACTTTGACTTGCATATGACAGCTAGGATAAGATGTCTGGGAGGAGAAGAGGTAGACCTCGTGCCAATCAAGCTAGCGACGAAAGTGGAGGACCCAGTTTGAATTCATGGGAACAGATGATGCAACAACAACAAGCTTGGCAGCAGCAATACCAAGAGCAACAAGCTCAGAATGCATTACAGTATCAGCAAATGATGCTGATGATGCAACAGCAATCCCAGCAACAGGCCCAAGCTCAACAACAATGGATGGAAATGATGCAGCAAGGGCAGGGTTTTCATCCACAGCCACCACCTCCTCCAGTAATTGGTAATCCCGTGTTCCGGGAGTATAATAGGCATCACCCTCCGGAGTTTAACGGAGAAGGTGAACCACAAGAAGCCAGGAAGTGGATTAAGCAGATGGAGAAGATCTTTAGAATGGCCGAATGCTCAGAAGAGGACAAAGTGGTCTATGCCACGAACCAACTCAGAGGCGCAACAGAAGACTGGTGGGAATCTGCTCAGCGCCGGATGGAAGCCAATGGTGTAGAAGTGAATTGGGAGAACTTTAAAGGAGTAATGTTGGAGAAATATTTACCTTTGTCCTATAAGGTAAAGAAGGAGCAAGAGTTCCTAGAACTGAAAAAGGGTAGCATGTCAGTGGCTGAATTCACTAAGAAGTTTGAGGAGCTGTCCTATTATTCTACACATAACGAATATGCTGAGAACGAAGTGTGGAAAATGAATCAATATAAACGAGGCTTGAGAGGCGAGATCGACACTGCAGTAAGTCTCCAAAGAACTGCGAGTTACGATGAATTGGTACATGATAGCTTGGTGGTCGAAGCAGGACTTGCAAAGACTTCAAAGGAAAGATCAGTTGCTTTTGAAAGAAGGAAGAGCAGGATGCAGGATAAGTACCATGACAAGTTGAAGCCAAAGGGATCACCGCAAAGAGGAAAGCAATCTAGTCCGACCTCAATATATTCTGCTTGCAGGAAGTGTGGGAAGTCCCACAAAGGTGAATGTATGATGGGTATGGGTGTCTGTTACGGGTGTAAACAACCTGGGCACTTCATACATGAATGTCCGAATAGACGTGGTAAAGGACCAGCTGAAGGTACTACCACTAGCAAAGGAAGAGTGTATTCCCTCGATGGTGCAAAGGCCTTGGCGAATGAAGATCTGATTGCCGGTATGTGTTATCTTGGCTCATACCCAGTAAAAGTTCTTTTTGATTGTGGCGCTTCATGCTCTTTTATTTCATATAAATGTGTGGAGACGCTTCAATTATCTTTGTCTCCATTGAACCCTCCAATGTTAGTATCTACCGCTACTGAAGGCGGAATTGAAGCAAAGTATGTTTGTGAAAACTGTCCTATCACTGTGTCCAGTAAGACTTATTATGTTGACTTAGTATGCCTCCCGATGGAGCAACTGGATGTGATATTAGGCATGGATTGGCTCTCCGCTAACCATGTGTATATTGGATGTTCAGAGAAAAGTATTTATATGCCGACCAGTGATACGGCGGAAGGTGTGGCTTTGTCTGAATTGATTAACCGCACCCATCAGCTAATTCAATTTATTTGTGCACAGGATAAGGGATTTTATGTCATGCTCACTGTGGCTTCAGAATCAGAGTTGAGTCCCAGTGATATTCCCATTGTAAATGAGTATTTAGATGTTTTCCCTTCAGAAGTAAATAGTTTGCCTCCAGAGCGTGAGGTGGAGTTCTCAATTGATTTAATTCCAGGAGCGGAGCCGGTATCTGTGGCACCGTATAGAATGTCGCCTATGGAACTTAAAGAACTGAAATATCAGTTAGAAGAATTGATTCAGAAGCATTTTATCCGACCCAGTGTGTCACCTTGGGGTGCTCCAGTTTTGTTAGTCAAGAAAAAGGATGGAAGTATGAGGCTGTGTATAGATTACCGCCAACTTAATAAAGTGACTATCAAGAACAAATATCCTCTTCCAAGGATTGATGATCTCCTGGATCAGCTCAAGGGAGCAACAGTATTTTCCAAGATTGATCTTCGATCGGGTTATCACCAGATCCGTATCAAATCTTCAGATGTGTCTAAGACAGCGTTTCGAACGCGTTACGGGCACTATGAATTTCTGGTCATGCCTTTTGGTGTAACCAATGCTCCAGCTGTGTTTATGGATTACATGAACAGGATATTTCAATCCTATCTTGATCAATTTGTGGTGATTTTCATTGATGACATCTTGATCTATTCTAAGGATCCTCAGGAGCATGCTCAGCATTTAAGAATTGTATTGGATGTCCTTAGAGATAAGCAGCTGTATGCTAAATTTAGCAAGTGTGAGTTTTGGCTATCTGAGATTAAGTTTTTGGGTCATGTTATTTCTCAAGGAGGAGTAGCCGTTGATCCATCTAAAGTCGAAGCTGTTCTTAATTGGGAAAGACCAAAGAATGTAGCAGAGGTCAGGAGCTTTCTAGGCTTGGCAGGTTACTATCGGAGATTTATTATGAAATTTTCTCAAATTGCCTTACCTTTGTCACGACTTACTAGAAAAGATGTACCCTTTATTTGGGATGAAGAATGTGAAGAGAGTTTCAGAGTTCTGAAAAGGAAGTTGACTAAGCGCCTGTGTTGGCAATACCAGATCCTGAAAAGAGATACACCGTTTTCTGCGATGCATCTTCCAAGGGACTGGGAAGTGTTCTTATGCAAGGGGAAAATGTCATAGCGTACGCGTCCAGACAGCTCAAGACACATGAAGAGAACTACCCCACCCATGATCTTGAGTTAGCAGCAATAGTTTTTGCATTGAAGATATGGAGACATCATTTGTATGGTGCACAATTTGATTTGTTCAGCGATCATAAGAGTTTGAAATACTTGTTTGATCAGCGAGACCTCAACATGAGACAAAGACGATGGATGGAATATTTGAAGGACTTTGATTTCGATCTGAAATATCATCCGGGAAAAGCAAATGTAGTAGCTGATGCCTTGAGCCGTAAAGCTTTAGTTAAAGCTGAAGTAATGATGCGTACATGTGGGTTATATGAGAAATT
Organism: Medicago ruthenica; assembly: GCA_018208015.1. Lineage (NCBI taxonomy): Eukaryota > Viridiplantae > Streptophyta > Magnoliopsida > Fabales > Fabaceae > Medicago > Medicago ruthenica. Next base: position 88,099,744 of record CM031371.1, on the reverse strand, counting down.
CAGAGATCTTAACCTTCATGTTACAGAGTTAGAAGGTGGCATCTTGCTGAACAAGATAGATATTTCGTGCGACCTACGGTTTAGGATTGCACAAGCTCAATCTGTGGATATGGACCTTCAGAGGAAAGTTGGCCAAGCAGGGTTTTCATGGGCACCAGATGGTATAGTATTGTTTGAAGGAAGGGTTTATGTTCCGAATGATGTGGAATTAAAAAGGTTAATTTTAGAAGAAGCGCACAAGAGCAGTTTTAGCATTCATCCTGGTACCACCAAGATGTATCAAGATTTGAAGAGAGATTATTGGTGGCCTAGTATGAAAAGAGATGTTGCGGAGTTTGTGTCGCGATGCATTGTTTGTCAGCAGGTGAAGATTGAGCATCAAAGGCCTGCAGGAATGTTAATACCTTTGGAAATTCCACAATGGAAATGGGAAGATATAACCATGGATTTTGTGACTGGATTACCTCGAACACAGCGAGGACATGATTCCATTTGGGTGATAGTGGACCGGTTAACTAAGTCAGCTCATTTCTTGCCGGTTAAGACTACTTACCGAGCTTCTCAGTATGCCGAGTTGTTTATTTCAGAGATTGTGAAACTCCATGGTGTGCCAGTTAGTATTGTGTCGGATAGAGATCCCATTTTCGCATCCCACTTTTGGAAGGCTTTTCAAAAGGCCTTGGGAACCAGATTAAAGATGAGCACGTCCCATCATCCTCAGACAGATGGACAATCCGAGAGGACTATTCAGACGATAGAGGATATGTTACGTGCATGTATCCTAGAAGATGGAGGAAGTTGGAACGATCACCTACCATTGATTGAATTTTCTTACAACAACAGTTACCATTCTAGCATCGGAATGGCACCTTATGAAGCTCTATATGGTAGGAAATGTAGAACCCCGCTTTGTTGGGCTGAAGTCGGAGATAAAAGTATATTGGGACCTGAGATAATTCAGGAGACGACCTTGAAGATTAAATCCATTTAGGATAAAATGAGAATAGCTCAAAGTCGTCAGAAAAGTTATGCGGATAAACGACGAAGACCCTTAGAATTTGAAGAAGGGGACCATGTATTCCTTAAAGTTACACCCAAGTTGGGGTTAAGAGGAGCATTCCGGACTAAGAAACTTTGTCCAAGATATGTTGGACCGTTTCAGATACTTCGACGTGTCGGACCAGCAGCTTATCAGTTGGCGCTGCCACCGGCCATGTCAGGTTTACATGATGTATTCCACGTCTCTCAGCTGAGGAAATTCATTCCCGATCCTTTCCAACCAGTGGAACTGGACAGTATTGATTTGAGATCAGACTTGACTTTTCAACCTGAATCGGATCAAATAATTGACCGTGATGTTAAGACCTTGCGGAACAAAAAAATCCCTATTGTTAAAGTTGTTTGGAAAGGTTCTCCCGACGGCGAAGCGACGTGGGAACTGGAGTCAGAAATGCAAGAGCACTATCCTCAACTATTTTCAGGTAAATTCTAAATTTCGAGGACGAAATTTCTTTAAGGGGGGTAGATTGTAATATCCCGCTTATATGTAGCGTTATCTGTGTTAGAAACTTGAGACGCAAGCAAGGCGAATAAGAAATTAAGAGAAATGGCAAACTTGTAAATAAGGCAAAGTTGGGGATTAGTTAGAAAATGGAAAGATATTTATTTCCTTTCCTTTCCATTCCTTCATTTCATCTTCAAAATTCAGATTTTTTCCCCTTTCCCCTCCTCATCTCACACGCCCATCTCATCCACCATCATCCCTCCAAACTTCATTCAAAAACCTAGTAAGAAAACACTTGCAAGGAAGCTTGAGTAGAAAGCTAGAATAAGTGAAAGAAAAGAGGAACAAGGTAGAACAAGGGAAGAGTTAGAGTTGGAGAAGCTTAGGGCTTTGGAGACCAAGTGTGATCAGCACCAAATTGTGGATTAAGGTGAGCTCCACAGGGTTTTAGAACCCGTTTAAGTAAGTTTGTAAGTTTATAGTTTAATTACCTAGTTTAGGGTTTTTGGAACCTATTTGCCTTTCCATGTTAATCCTTGATTATTGATGATATGAACTAGTTATATGCCTTAGAAAATGACCCTTAAACATGTTATGATGTCTGGGTATGTTGAATAAGCTGAAATGGTGAAAAACCACGTTTAAAACTTGCCAAATGCTGTCCAACTGCAGGTAAAATCGTGTCACGATTTTCCAATCGTGTCACGATTTCACAGGCAGGAAGCAACTGATTTTCTGGGTAGAAAATCGTGTCACGATTTCCAAATCGTGACACGATGTGACAGGGCAATATATACTATGTTTTTTCATCATTTTCTCGCACCATTCCGGCTTACCAACGCTACCTCGGACTCAATAACAATTAGTAGTGATCAAGTGATGTTTTAAGCATAGAAAGACCCAACCTTTGGGGAATGTATAGATGAATAATAAGTGAGGAAAGGTACCATGTTAAGAGAGGGATTTATTGATCCCTAAGTAATTATAGTGAAGGCAAGGAACTAGATTAGGGTTTAACCCTTACAAATAATGTTACGAATTCGATTCGGTATTTACGAATCTAAGAATAATATGATGAGGAACCTATATAGGTTAAGAACTTAAGAATGATTAATTATTAAGACGGCTTGATGTGTCTCTCGTATGCTCGCTAGTTAGTATACGAGGGGTTCCTGTGAAGTTACCGCCTTAAATGGCAGCCGGAACGGTGAAGTTACCGCTCGTGAGGGCAGCTACACATCCAAGTCTTAAAAGTTAATGTGTCTCCTGTCTGCTCGTCAGTTAGTATACAGGGGGTCCCCGTGAAGTTACCGCCTTAAATGGCAGCTGGGACGGTGAAGTTACCGCTCGCGAGAGCAGCCACACAAGTAAGAGGAGTCCGGTGTTAGCCTGATATGATAGGAATTTTCACCGGTAAGATGGGAGATGTACTTCGGGGTTACTCCACCCGGATGCACTCCGTAAAATGAACCAAGATAATGTTATGATTGTTCAACCCTAACTGCTAACTAAAATACGAATGATGATAAGTTAATTATAATTGTATTGAGGAATAGGACAATTAGTTCCAGTCACAGTAAGTGGTCATAGGTTGTCCCCAAGACCACTGAGCATGAGATAAGTTAGCATATGATGAGAATGTTAAAGATAAGTAGCGATCTTAGGTTTTTCCCTCGATCGCGAAATAAGTAAAGGTTGAGACTTGGCGATCATAGGTATTTCCTGAGTTCGCCGAGGTAGGCACGACAACCCTAGGTTCCCCGAGGTTGCCAAACAGTAGGTAGGGTAGGAGCTCACTGAGACGTTATGTCTCATCCCTTTCCTTCTGGTGCAGGTTCCTCGCAGGTAGCACGAAGAAAAGGTAAAGAGAAAGCTACGGATTGAACGTGCTGCTTATGCATTAATATTTGGACATTTGTATAAGAATAGTGTATCATGATGTATATTATGAAAATGTTTTGTATCGGATTATGGAATGTATCAAAGACATATGCTTTGTATAATTAATAAACATCTTTCTGTATTGTATTTAATGTATCCGGTACGAAATTTTAATACTCGTAAGAGATCCTAGGCAATCTCTCTATGGGTGTTACAACACCCATCCTCAGGAATCTACCTTCAGTGTAAGCGGCTGGATACGATTACCTTCATCCCCCAGTGGATCTACCTCCAGTGTTAGCGGCTGGATACGATCAACCTTTTCAAACCATTGCATTTGCATTCCGCGAAGGACAAAATTCGGGTCCTTCTTTTTACTTAATTGATCTTCGCAAAGAGTTCATGAGATGCCCTCTGCACTCACGCACTCTATGCGAAGACACAATTAAGTAGGGGCAGCTGTAGTACCCTAATTTTGTCCTAAGCATTTTAAAACAAAAAAATCAAAAAAAATCAAAGAGGGGAAAAAAAGTCAAAGTCAACAAAAGTCAACAGAAAAGTCAACATTTCAAAAATGCTGACTTCGCACTGCGAAGCTCACTTCGCACTGCGAAGTCTGCGATTTTTCTGCAGATTTTTGATGTTTTTGATTTAATTCCAGTTTTTGTTGCATATCATTTCCATATTTATTTTAATCAGCATTCATGGCTATTTGGGCCAAGCAAAACCAGAAATGAGAGACTTGCCATTAATGCCAAGGTTGGAAGCTTTTTCTTCCAACCTAGCATGTGACAAGCAAGTGGGCTTGCCCTTGGGCAGCTCTTGTCCCTCCCAAGTGACCTGTTAACCACCACAAGGTTGCCAGCCACCTGCTTGATGACTTTCCTCCTGCTTGCTTCCCCCAAAACCAGTCAAACCAGCTGGATTTTTCACTTGAAAAAGCCATGAGTGCCTACCCTGTTTTTGCAGCAGCTTTTCACCCCTCACACCAGCCATAGGTAGCCTTTCTCATCCCTCAATCTCTGCACATCACAGTGCACGTTTTTATTGATCAACCATTGAGATTGCAAGGATTGATCCCCAAGCTTAGCCAATTGCAATTCAGCCCTATTTCATCATCATTACTATCCTAAAACCTTTGAATTTGTGGCTGAAATCAGGCTGATTCTTGCCCCTTGGCACAAGGCAAGGTTGCCTCTATCCATTAGCATTTAATGCAAAGGGATTCAGCCTGATCCTAGCCACAAATCAGCTGGATTTTGGGATTTTCTAATGATGAAATAGATTTGATTTTGGCCTATAAATAGAAGGCAATGCCCAAGGTTCTAAACAAAATCAACAATTAACAATAACAACATTTCAAGAGCAGAAACACTTCCAATAACAGCATTTCAAGAGCAGAAATACTACTCATTCCAGCTTACAAACACTCACAAACAACCAGAAAAAAACCAATCCAACACAAAGTGTGCGCACCTCGTTTTTTTCCGTCGGGAAAAAGACGCGCAAATCCTCCGAGGTCGTTCGCAAACGCTCGGAGGTGCCTTTGTGAAGCCGCCACCAAAGTTTTTGTGTAAAGGGAACGTTGATAAACCCTTAAGTTTTTTTTTGTTGTAAAGGGAAACGATAATAAAACCCTTTAGACGATGAGGATAAGGATTTGGTCATCGCAACTGAAATTCTGGCCAGGCAAAGATACTTAACAGGTTCAGGTTCTGATTAAAAACTTAGCAGGTTCTGATCAGAACTTAGCACACTTATAAAAGCAAATAATCAGCAGGAATATAAAGTGCAGGAAAGATAAAAACACACAAGGTTTGTTAACCCAGTTCGGAGTAAACACCTCCTACTCTGGGGGATACCAATCCAGGAAGGAATTCCACTATAGGAATTAATCCTTATGACTCAAGACACTGACTCCCAGTTCCCAGCCTAAGCAATTAACTTCCTCCTAGTCTTGAATTCTACCCAACACGTTGAGTATTAGAGACCACTAACTTCCTATTCAAGTAACAAACCTGTTACTGAAACCCTTAATCAAAAACCCTCTGTTTTTCAGAAAACTTCAAAACACAACTTCATTCGTACCTAGAGGCTTAGAATGAATTACAACTCAATAACAATCCTAAACCAACTCTAACAGAGTGGTGCACAATAAAGCTAAAAGCTTAAAATACTAAGACTCAATTTTCTCTGAATAATGCTCTTAAAATCGTATCTTGAATAGCAGCAGCCCTCCTCCTTATATAGCCTTCAGTCTTGCAAAATAAAACTAATCTTCTGATTTGATTTGTTACTGAAATAAGATTGGTCCAATAATGTAACAAATAAAACTGTACCAAATCTTTTAAAGATTATAACAGGAAAATATGAATTTCATATCTTTGAACCAAATCTTCAATAAAATCTTCTCCAAATAAATCAGCATTCTAGAAGCAATATGCGTGGATAAATCCTCAATAAATCTTGCAAAGATTCTCATAGAAAAACCTTGAAAATAACCAGCTTCTCATGAAGTCAACATAAGTCAACGCTGGCATCAGAACCTGAATCAGCTTCTGAAGTGCTACAGTGCTTTCAGCTTCTGATGGCATTTTCAGCTTCTGAATGGCTTCAAAATACAAAACTTGCAACTGAAGAAATGTTTCAAATATGGAGATGCTTCTATTCAATACTTTGGTTTTGCCAAAACATGCAGCCAACACCACAAGACTCAACAATCTCCCCCTTTGGCAAATTTTTGGCTAAAACCATCCAAGTTCTTCAATCTCCCTTATAATCAACTCAGCAATGAAGAACTCCATAATAATATATCATAGCATAAACATAAGCAGCGGACACAGCTATGACAAACACAAACCAGCTTCAGTTCTACAAAACATAACAGCTACTGAAGCACACATAACCTACTGATCAACTCCTGATCATCACAAACAAGGTATCAGAGCTACTTCAAGGTATCAGAGCTACTGATCAACTCCTGAACAACATAATACTCCCCCTGAAGCTTCACAAACAAACTCCCCCTTACTACCAAAAGGTATCAGAGCACACTTCAGGAGCTTAGCACAAATCTTCTTCAAGATCACTCTTCTTCAGGACCACTACACTTCAGGATCACTACACTTCAGGAATATAAAAAACTTGTACTCCCCCTGAGAGACACATACTCTCCCATAAAAACATCTTGACAACTCTTGTTATATTGGTTCTGAACTCTGAGATTCACAAATAACTTCTGAACCACACTGAAAACTGAACATCTGAATTTTGAACTTCTGAGCAGCAACACTTTGCATAAGACTTTTGGTATCAGAGCCAACACATTACATAAGATTTTCTCCCCCTTTTTAGCCACAAAATTCTGACAAAACATAGTAACACAGATTCTGGAAAAACTATCAGATTCAGACACAGGATCACACTCTGCATAAGCACAACTGGCAGGTACTCTATCTTCCTCACATCCAGTTTGCATTAATTGCTATAAGTCTTCATGTAAACACACACCTAACTTGCTCCTTAAGTTTTCAAACTGCTTTGCATCCAAGGCCTTTGTGAAAATGTCAGCAACTTGTTCTTCAGTAGCTACATGTTCCAGCTGAACAATCTTGTCCTCCACAAGGTTTCTGATAAAATGATGCCTGATGTCTATGTGTTTGGTTCTGCTGTGCTGAATTGGATTCTTAGAGATGTTGATGGCACTCAAATTGTCACAAAACAATGTCATAGTTCTTTGTTCAATGTTGTACTCCTCCAGCATCTGCTTCATCCACACCAATTGTGAGCAACTACTTCCAGCAGCAATATACTCAGCCTCAGCAGTTGACAATGATACACAGTTTTGTTTCTTGCTGAACCATGAAATCAAGTTATTTTCTAAGAAGAAACAACCTCCTGAAGTGCTCTTTCTGTCATCAGCACTTCCAGCCCAGTCAGCATCACAAAATCCCATCAATTCAGAACTTGAACTGTGTGAATACATGATTCCATAGTCACTTGTGCTATTCACGTACTTCAGAATTCTCTTCACTTGTGTCAGATGACTCATCTTAGGATCAGCTTGGTATCTTGCACATACTCCAACAGCATAAGTGATATCAGGTCTGCTTGCAGTTAAATACAATAAGCTCCCTATCATGCTTCTGTACTGACTTTGATCAACTGATATTCCTTGTTCATCTTTGGTTAGCTTCAGATGAGTAGCAGCTGGTGTCTTCTTATGAGAGGCAGATTCCATACCAAACTTCTTCACTATGTTCTTGGCATATTTACTCTGAGAAATGAAGATTGTATCTTCCATTTGCTTGACTTGTAATCCAAGAAAATAAGTCAGCTCTCCAACCAAACTCATTTCAAATTCTGACTGCATCTGCTGAACAAACAGTTTGACCATCTTCTGAGACATCCCTCCAAACACTATATCATCCACATAAATCTGAGCAATCATCAAACTCCCATTTTCATTTTTCACAAACAAGGTCTTATCAGAACCTCCTTTTCTGTAACCTTGAGCCACAAGAAACTGAGTTAATCTTTCATACCATGCTCTTGGTGCTTGCTTCAATCCATACAAGGCCTTCTTCAGTTTGTAAACATGATTAGGAAAATTATGATCCACAAATCCTTTAGGCTGTTCAACATACACTTCTTCTTGCAGATATCCATTCAGAAATGCACTCTTCACATCCATCTGAAATAGCTTGAACTTGAGAATGCAGGAGACACCCAATAATAGTCTTATGGACTCTAGTCTGGCCACAGGAGCAAAGGTCTCATCAAAGTCAAGTCCCTCAACTTGAGTATAGCCCTGAGCAACCAACCTAGCCTTGTTTCTGACTACAGTACCACTTTCATCTGTTTTATTCTTGAATATCCACTTAGTGCCAATCACATTCAGCCCTTCTGGTCTTGGAACAAGATCCCACACTTCACTCCTTTTGAATTGATTCAACTCATCTTGCATAGCTTCAATCCAAAATTCATCAGTTAGGGCTTCTTTCACATTTTTAGGCTCAACCTTTGACACAAAGCATGAATCAGTAGCAGCAGCATCTGATCTCCTGGTTCTGACACCTTGATCTAAGCTTCCAATGATTAAGTCTTTAGGATGATCCTTCTGAACTCTAATTGATGGCCCTTTACCATTTGGGACTTGATCTGGTTGATCTTCTGCTTCTTCAGACTCTGAATGCTTTTCTGCTTCTGAAGTTTGTTCTTCTGAAGCTTCAGACTCTGGAACAACTTCAGGCTCACTTCTATCTTTCTCAGCAGTCAGATCATCAATTACCACATTAATGGACTCCATCACAACCTTGGTTCTGGAATTAAACACCCTGTAAGCTCTGCTGTTCACTGAATAACCCAGGAATATGCCCTCATCAGACTTAGGATCCAGCTTTCTCCTATTTTCTCTATCAGCCAAAATATAGCATCTGCTCCCAAAAACATGGAAATATTTGACTGTAGGCTTCCTCCCTTTCCACAATTCATACAGAGTTGATGTAGTACCCTTCTTCAAAGTGACTCTGTTGTGAATATAACAGGCAGTATTCATTGCTTCAGCCCAGAACATATATGGCAGCTTCTTTGCATGCAGCATAACTCTTGCACATTCTGCTAATGTCCTATTCTTCCTCTCAACTACACCATTTTGCTGAGGTGTGATAGGTGCAGAAAACTCATGCTTTATACCTTCAGAAGCACAGAATTCTGAAAAACTCTTGTTTTCAAATTCTTTGCCATGGTCACTTCTGATTCTGACTATGCCACAGTCTTTTTCTCTTTGTAGTTGAATGCATAAGTCTTTAAATACTTCAAAAGTATCAGACTTCTCTCTAACAAAGTTGATCCATGTGAATCTTGAGTAGTCATCTACCATTACAAAAGCATACCTCTTCCCTCCAATACTTTCTACTTGCATAGGCCCCATTAAATCCATATGAACAAGTTCTAGTACTTTAGTAGTTACCTGGTGAACTAATCTGGGATGAGACTTTCTTGTTTGTTTCCCAATTTGACAATCACCACAAACATTGTCCTCATTGATCTTCAGATTTGGTACACCTCTGATAGCTTCAGTACTTAGGATTTTCTTCATGCCTTTCAGATGCAGATGACCTAACTTCTGGTGCCAGAGCTTGACTTCCTCTTCTGAGCTCATAAGACAAGAAGTCAAACTTCTTTCTTCTTCAGAAACCCACAAGTAACAATTGTCTTTGGATCTGCAGCCTCTCATCTGAATCTCATCTTTCTGATCAGTAACAATGCACTCTTGCTTGTTGAAATTAACCTTTAAGTCTTGATCACAAAGTTGACTAATGCTGATCAGATTTGAAGTTAATCCTTCCACCAGTAGCACATCATTAAGTCTGGGCAAACCTTCTCTGATCAAATCACCAATACCCAGAATCTGACCTTTTACACCATCTCCAAATGTCACATAGCTTCTGGAGTAAGATCTGATATTGCTCAGCAGCTTCTTCACACCTGTCATGTGCCTTGAACACCCACTATCAAAATACCAATCTTCTTTTGAAGTGGCTCTCAAGGAAGTATGAGCTATAAGGCCTACATTCTGAACTTTGGGCTTCCACACCTTCTGAACATTGTGTCTGATAGCAGCTGGTTCAACTCTTCTATACTGAAAATGTTCAGGATAGCCATAAAGTTTGAAGCAGAATGGTTTGATATGCCCTTTCTTTCCACAATGATGACAGACCCATGGATGATTCCTCCTCCTTCTGTTTCTGAAAAAATTCTGGGGTTGCTTCTGAGGTAGCATCTGAACATACTTCTGACCTTGCATCTGAGGTCTCTTCTGAGCTTGCTTCTGAGCTGGTATCTGGGCTTGTTTCTGAGGTCTCCTCTTTGATGTTCCAACCATAGAGTCATGAGTTTGAGTAGCAGGAACAAAACTCATCTGTTTAGGAATCTGAGTCTGATCTACAAAACCTAAACCAGTTTTTCCTTGTTGCTGATTCCCCAAAATGTCCTCCAACTTATCAGTAGCAGAGTTCAACATCTTCACTTGCTTCTTCATTTGATCAAGTTGGGAGTTCAGTTGGTTCACTTCTTCTTTTAAATCTGAATTCTGTACTAACAATTCACCTTTTTCAGCCTCCAATTGTAGAATAGTCTCCTTCTGATCCAACACTTGTTTGCAAACCTCAGCACTTCTGGTATACAGCTTCTTGTAGTTATCAGCTAGTTCATCATATGAGGTTTTAGCAGCTTCAGACACATATGAGGCTTCAGACTCTGAGTCAAACTCTGAAAAGGTCTCAGACTCTAAAACAAGTTCCTTCTTCAAGATAGCTCCTGACCTTACAACCAGACCAGTATCACACATATCAGATTCACTAACATCATCATCTTCAGAACCATCATCAGACCATGAAATAGCTAGGCTCTTTTTCTGCTTCTTGAGAAAAGTGGGACATTCAGACTTGATGTGTCCATACCCTTCACACTCATAGCACTGCACACCTTTAGCTTGGTTACTTTTCTCCTCAGACTTGGTCTTCTTCTCATCAGTTTGTTGCTTTTTGTTATTGACTCTGAAATTCTGACCTTTGGCTTTGGCTTTTCTGTTAACATTCTTCAGAATCTTGTTGAATTGTTTTCCCAGCAACACTAGAGCTTCTGATAAGTCATTATCCTCCTCATCAGACTCATGTTGATCATCAGCTCCTGAATTAACTGCAAATGCTATTCCTTTCCCTTTCTTATCAGGCTGTTTGCAGAATGCAGTCTCAAAATTAAGCAAAGACCCAATCAGCTCCTCAAGCTTCATAGTGGTGATATCATGAGCCTCTTCAATTGCTGTAACCTTCATGTCAAACCTTCTGGGCAGGGACCTGAGGATTTTTCTTACTAACTTCTCATCAGACATCTTTTCACCAAGAGAGTCAAAAGAATTTGCCATATCAAGCACATTCATATAGAAATCCTGGATATTTTCATCCTCCTTCATCTTCAGGTTCTCAAACTTGGTGGTCAGCAGCTGCAATCTGGACATCTTCACCTTAGAAGTTCCTTCATGAGTGGTTTTCAGAATTTCCCAAGCATCCTTAGCCACAGTACATTGTTTGATGAGTCTGAACATGTTCTGATCAACACCATTAAAGATAGCATTCAAAGCTTTTGAATTTCCCAATGACAGATCATCTTCAGCTTTGGTCCATTCCTCCTCAGGCTTCAGAACCTCAGTCTTGTTACCATCTTTGTCTGTATACACAGGATGGTCCCAGCCTTTGATCACAGCTTTCCAAGTCCTGCTGTCAATAGACTTTAGAAAAGCACACATCCTTGACTTCCAATACTCATAGTTTGTGCCATCTAGTAGGGGTGGTCTATTGACATAGCCTCCTTCTCTATCCATGCTTGCCAGAAACAAATTCCTCTGGATCTCACCCAAGTTACAGGCAGGGTGCCTGCTCTGATGCCAATTGAAATTCTGGCCAGGCAAAGATACTTAACAGGTTCAGGTTCTGATTAAAAACTTAGCAGGTTCTGATCAGAACTTAGCACACTTATAAAAGCAAATAATCAGCAGGAATATAAAGTGCAGGAAAGATAAAAACACACAAGGTTTGTTAACCCAGTTCGGAGTAAACACCTCCTACTCTGGGGGATACCAATCCAGGAAGGAATTCCACTATAGGAATTAATCCTTATGACTCAAGACACTGACTCCCAGTTCCCAGCCTAAGCAATTAACTTCCTCCTAGTCTTGAATTCTACCCAACACGTTGAGTATTAGAGACCACTAACTTCCTATTCAAGTAACAAACCTGTTACTGAAACCCTTAATCAAAAACCCTCTGTTTTTCAGAAAATTTCAAAAACACAACTTCATTCGTACCTAGAGGCTTAGAATGAATTACAACTCAATAACAATCCTAAACCAACTCTAACAGAGTGGTGCACAATAAAGCTAAAAGCTTAAAATACTAAGACTCAATTTTCTCTGAATAATGCTCTTAAAATCGTATCTTGAATAGCAGCAGCCCTCCTCCTTATATAGCCTTCAGTCTTGCAAAATAAAACTAATCTTCTGATTTGATTTGTTACTGAAATAAGATTGGTCCAATAATGTAACAAATAAAACTGTACCAAATCTTTTAAAGATTATAACAGGAAAATATGAATTTCATATCTTTGAACCAAATCTTCAATAAAATCTTCTCCAAATAAATCAGCATTCTAGAAGCAATATGCGTGGATAAATCCTCAATAAATCTTGCAAAGATTCTCATAGAAAAACCTTGAAAATAACCAGCTTCTGATGAAGTCAACATAAGTCAACGCTGGCATCAGAACCTGAATCAGCTTCTGAAGTGCTACAGTGCTTTCAGCTTCTGATGGCATTTTCAGCTTCTGAATGGCTTCAAAATACAAAACTTGCAACTGAAGAAATGTTTCAAATATGGAGATGCTTCTATTCAATACTTTGGTTTTGCCAAAACATGCAGCCAACACCACAAGACTCAACAGCAACCATTGTCGGGTTCGAGAGTCGATTACGCAAGGGGAAGGTATTAGCACCCCTCACGTCCGTTGTACTCAACGGGAACCTTTTATTTGGTTTAAAGCTTGAATTGTGTTTTTAATACTTTGCGCGCATGTTTATTCATGTTAAAAATATAATAAAGGGGGGAAAGAGATAAAAACAAACGAAAGAAAGAAAAAAAAAGTTTTTATTATTGCGCTTGACAAGATGTCGATCTTGCTCCTACGTATCTCCCGGTAGTCGGAGAATTCAAAGCGTACGTAGTTCTTTGGTAGAAAAACGTACATGTGTTGGTTGATTTTAATTGGACGATGTTTTAACCGAATTCTTGCGATTAGAACGTAGCTTGTATGCTCGCACTTGGAGACTTATTAAGCGTTTGTTCGTGAATCACATTAGAATTGCTAAAAGGTACGTCCGTTAGAGTAAAGGGTTGAATTGGTCGCTACGGGACCAAGGGAGGTGCAATGGACTCAAACGAGTCAAACATTGACCGAGTGGACTCAAACGAGTCGGGCGATTGTTCGATTGATCCACTGAGATCAAGAACGGGTACAATGGACTCGGACGAGTCGAACATTGACCGAGTGGACTCACATGAGTCGAGGGGTTGAGTCTAATGGCCAACGGGGGACCAAAAGGTTTGGATTGACCACAAGGGGCCAAGATTTGGTTTGGTTAGGGTTGTATATTGAAAAAAAGGGAATGACGATTGTCCGAGCGACGAGACATACGTCACGCATTCGTACAATCGGGGCGATGGAGAGACATACGTCACACCATCCCTTTTTCATTCATATTTTTGGGTTGAATCCTTTAGAAATCCCAAGGTATGTCAAAACATTTGGTTTGAAAACCCAAAATGGGAAGGTTTAGCAAATTTTGCTAGAAAACGCATTAGTTCGTCTCATTTTGCGAAAATGCGCACGTATTCGGCGTATGTTCATGTTTGAGTTTTGAAAGTCATGAACAATATTTATTGTTCAAGTTTTGATTGAAATGATGAACATAGCTTGTTTGTTCATGTGGTTTTGAAAGTTTGGGAACATAACTTGCTTTGCAAGTTATCCACAAAATGGTCATACGAACTTGTGATTTTGCCAAAATTATGCACAAACCTTGTTATGGTTTGAAGAACATGGGTTTAAAAACTCTTAGGTTCTGAGCTCTGGGGCTAGAACCTCAAAAATTGGTCATTTTGACACCAAAAACTCAGGTTCTGAGTTCTGTCATGGTCGCACTGCGACCATGACTTCGCACTGCGAAGCATGCGAAATTTTGGGTTCAGAAGCTGTTTCTGAACCTTTGTTCAGAAACAACTTCTGAACACACTCAGGACCTTATAGGTGGGTGAAAAACTTTGAGCTTTTGGGGTGAAAAAGGCTGGACAAACCAGTTTTGATGTTTTGAAAACCTTGGGATTTCTTTGAAATTCAAAAGGGGTTTTTTAGAATCAAATGGTTTTGAACCAAAATAGCTATGCAAACACAATTGTAAATGCAAGATAAGTGCTTAGAAACTTACAGAACTCCTTAGCAAAGCTCCAGCTGCACTTGGTTTGATTTGGTTGAAGGCTTTCACAAAGGTTTTGAAGATTTGTGATGAACTTGAACTTTTGTAAGGCTTTGTGTGGATTGATTGTTTCTGGTTATTTGTGGAGGTTTGTAGGCTAAAATGAGTAGAGTTTCTGCTCTTGAAAATGCTGTGTTAACTGTGTTTGAACAAGTGCTTGTAACCTTGGGCATTGCCTCCTATTTATAGGCCAAAACCAAATCTTTGTCATCATTACACAATCCCAAAATTCAGCTGATTTGTGGCCAAGATTAAGCTGAATCCCTTTGCATTAAATGCCAATGGATAGAGGCAACCCTGCCTTGTACCAAGGGGCAAGATCCAGCTTGATTTCAGCCACAAATTCAACTAATTCTAGAAGGTAATGATGAAGAACAAAGCTGATTTGCAATTGGCTAATGCTTGGGGATCAATCCTTGCAATCTCAATGGTTGATCAATGAAAACGTGCACTGTAATATGCAGAGATTGAGGGATGAAAAGGCTACTTATGGCTGGTGTGAGAGGGTGAAAAGCTGCTGCAAAACAGAGTAGGCAATCATGGTTTTTCAAGTGAAAAAACCCAGCTGGTTTGACTGGTTTTGGGGGAAGCAAGCAAGAGGAAAGTCCTCAAGCAGGTGGCTGGCAACCTTGTGGTGGTTATCAGGTCACATGGGAGGGACTAGAGTTGCCCAAGGGCAAGCCCACTTGCTTGTCACATGCTAGGTTGGAAGAAAAAGCTTCCAACCTTGGCATTAATGGCAAGTCCTTCAACTCTGGCTTTGCTTGGCCCAATTAGCCATGAATGCTACTTAAAATAAATATGGAAATGATATGCAACAAATTCTGGAATTAAATCCAAGAAACCAAAAATCTGCAGAAAAATCGCAGACTTCGCAGTGCGAAGTGAGCTTCGCATTGCGAAGTCCTCAATTTTGAAATGTTGACTTTTCTGTTGACTTTTGTTGACTTTTGACTTTTTCCCCTCTTTGATTTTTTTGATTTTTTTGTTTTAAAATGCGTAGGACAAAATTAGGGTACTACAGCTGCCCCTACTTAATTGTGTCTTCGCATAGAGTGCGTGGGTGCCGAGGGCATCTCATGAACTCTTTGCGAAGATCAATTAAGTACAAAAGAAGGACCCGAATTTTGTCCTTCGCGAAATGCAAATGAAATGGTTGGAAAAGGTTGATCGTATCCAGCCGCTAACACTGGAGGTAGATCCACTGGGGGATGAAGGTAATCTTATCTAGGCACTGCTTCTAGAGGTCGATTCCTGAGGATGGCGATTTACTCTAGGATGTCACTAGAGGTGGAACGTTGAGGTAGGTGATCTTATCTAGGTACTGCTTCTAGAGGTCGATACCTAAGATGGAGGTTTACTCTAGGTACTGCTTCTAGAGGTGGATACCTAAGCTAGGTGATCTTATTCAGGTACTGCTTCTGAATATCGATACACTGGGGGAGGTGATCTACTCTAGGTACTGCTTCTAGAGATCGATACCTAAACTAGGTGATCTTATTCAGGCACTGCTTCTGAATATCGATTCCTAACAAGCTGCGGTCTTACCCTAAATAGGTGCCCCTGGTTGAATGTTGATGGATGTTGGTGAATATGTGATACTCACTGGAGAATCCTTGTTGAGGATGCATGATTTATGAAATGAAATGCATGTGTATGAATGGTTTTAAATATGCATGCATGAATAAAATAATGTTGGTTGGGTGCCGAGCAGAGTCGGTCTTTGTTGTGGTTGTGTTCATGACAGTTGGGCTTTCTCTTTTTTTGTTTTTTCGTTGGTCGGTTTGGAAGGACGAGGTCCTTTGCCTACATACCCAAATGGGATCAAAACCGGTGTAGTTCGAGCCTAAGCCCGAAAATTTGCGTGGGTTTGCCAATAATGATTGGACTTTTGTTTGGTGTTGAGACTCCCTGGGGAGTATCAATGAGGTTTGGCTCATGGGGATAAAGGATCATTTGGGAAGCATGATCGATATCCAGCCTTTGTTGGTGTTTGGATGCTTTAGGGTGTTTACTGGGGAATTTTGCTCCTCTTGACCCTTGGGGTTCTTGAGACAAGATTAGGCCGGCGAGATAAAAAGTGGACCGGCATAAACATTTGGTAATCCTCACAGGGGTAAACTCTTAGGGGATACATTTAAATATGGACGGGGTGGGACCGCGATAATTAATAAGGAATAAATACCTCGTGGGGATTGTTAAACCGATGTGTAAATCGTGCTAGACTGCTTGAGGGGCATAACTGATGGTTCTGCTGGGGTTGCTTGTGCTCTGGTCGGTCATCCTCGCTTGAATCGTCCCTTCAGGCTCTTGATTCAATGGGGATATTCCAGAAATCCCTTTAGCAATTAAACATGCTTGGCCTGCGAGTCTTATCTGCTCTATGGATAGATTTTGATGCACGCTTTTTCCTTAAGTATTCACAATTCAGAGAAAATGTGCTTGTTATTACTTGTTCAAAAACATAAAAGATTCCACGTAACCCTTTTGTTTTGAAAATATATGCACTATCATAGATGGAAATTTCGACAAAAGTAAAAGACTTCGCTTGGGAAGATCTTCGTTAATGGGGGAGTGACCTGCCCCAAAGGTGTAGTTCCTTTAAATGTTTTTGGGATTGCTGATGCCAATTGGGCCCTTCGGTCAGGTGTTTGAAGGATATCAAAGACAAATTGGGCTTTTTGTGATTTGCAGGGAGGGTGTTGAGCATGGTTGAGCCTTGAATGATTTGTGCACCGGGAGCAATCTGGTTTTTTGATTTTAAAAATTGCGGGTGCCAATGGAAATTGGGCTTTATTGTTGGTTGCCGAGCGAGGTCGGGCTTTTTGATTTTGGTTGCCGAGCGAGGTCGGGCTTTTTGTCTTTGGTTGCCGAGCGAGGTCGGGCTTTTTGTCTTTGGTTGATTCACATGAAATTTGCGCACGCAATTTTATGCCCCCTATTATTCCGAGATTGTACTGAAAAAGTCGACATAAATACCACACAAAAATCATATCATACAGTTCAAATTATCAACATGTTTATTAATGAACCAACCTATCACTCATTTAAGTAAATAAATAAATTGAATATTAATAGTGAGGGGTTATGAACACTCATCGGGCAATTTTGTTAACATTCCGATCGATTTATATGTCCATCCAATTATTGTTTCTTAAAAACAGGAAAGCATTGATCAAAAGGTCTTTAAGGGTTGTAATTTGGCTGGGCTACAAAAGAAATGTCATATGTGGGGAAATTGAATTCAAATGGCCAAACAAGAGGGAACATTCTTTCTAACTTACCCCTTTCTTTGTCCAAATCACCATTTTGGTGTTTCATAGATGCTTTCCTTTTGATCTCGACAACTCTTGGGTTTTATCGATCTTCTTTTTCTTTTCTCTTCTCTCTTTTTTCTTTTTCTTGGTTTGCTTTTCTTTCTTTCTTTCTTTTCTTTTTCTTGGTTTGCTTTTCTTTCTTTCTTTGGGTTGTCAAGATCAATTTAAGAAATCCAACGTTGTCTGACTTTCACAACTCCTCCCTTTTCCCCCTTTGCTTCGGTATGATACCCTAATTGAATGTTCCCCTCTTTTTTGTCAAGGGACACTAATCATGATGTTTTAAGGGTTCAAAATTTGAAAGGAAAATATCAGAATTCAGTGATATTTTGACTATGAACTGAAAATATAATTTTTTACAAACTCCGGCAATCTCATTAAGCAGTTGAGCTTATGAAAGTTGGCAGTTCATAGTCAAAATTCTGATTTGTTAGGCTCGAAGGGGTTTAACAAATACTCACTTCTCACAGGGTGGGCTGTTTGTGGTTGATTGTTTTTCTCTCGTTTTCAAACAAATGCCTTGATCATGTCAACACTTTTATGTAATTAAAAATAAAATTCAGATTTAACATAAAAAAAACGAGCTAAACAAAAATGTCGATCTCCTGCATATGTATTATGATAACTTTGGGGATTCCTCACATCTGGCTGGTTCTAAAATGGTTCATAGAACAAGCATATTAAATAACGTGAATTGTATGGTATAATTTGGTATGGAATATACATTTCCCTTTCAATCTTAAATCACGGAAAGAAATAGGAAAAACGCATTTAGCCTTGCGAAAATTAATCACATTCATCACTACCATTTGTCTATGGTTAAATCTTTGGCTTATTTGGTTGCGGAAAGATTTGTCGAATTCACATTATTAGTGATAGGTAACAAAAAATTTCAACATTCACACATATTAAAAAATAAATAGGCATGACTATGATGCAAAAGCTAGGTAATAAAAGCAAAAAGTACTCGAATAATAAAGCAAGAGTATCAATATAGCTACAAAGTACCAACCAAAAAGGACCTCTAAAAAGTGTACGAGACAAACGACATAAACATGAACAACAAAATATGAGAAATCATAAAAAAAGGGTCACTCAAGGAGTGAAAGCCTCATCATCCTCGGTCTCCTCATCCTCGTCCTCCTCGTCCTCATCCTCCTCATCACCTCCTCCCTGGCCTCCGGCCGCTGTACCACTGCCTCCAGCCTCTGCATGCTCTGGCCTATCCCCGGGCCAACGACCGTGAGCCGCGAACATCTGGGGGGTCGGTATCTGATCATCAGGATCCGTTGGCCTCCCTAGCTGCCTCTGAAGACGATACATGGAATCATGCATCATAGTCATGTATCGATGGGAGGAAGCATTCTGCTCCAATATGAAAGTGCAAGTGCGACAATCTCCTGATGCTGGTGGAGGCCTAGGCCGTGGCTGCTGTGCCCTCGCTCTCCTCCCCGTGCAATGTCTGGAGATGTACTCGTCCGTAATGGGGTTCTTAATGGTTTCGGACACCTGGGGAGGGATAACTACGCGGGCGTCCCGGCAGAGTCCCATGATAAGACCCGGGAAAGCAAGTGGACACATCTTCTTGGCCGGTGGCTTGATGCCACTCTCGACCACTATCTTAATCTCCTGGCAAATGGCCCTGGCCACATCTACTTGTTTTCCGGTGAGGATATAGTAGATAAGGGGGGTGACATCCATGGTGGTGGAGGAGGTATGGCTTTTGGGTTTTATGTTGTGGACGATAAGGTGGAAAATGACCTGGGCATAGGTGGTGAGGTTGCCCCTGAGGGCCTTTGTGGGCTGCCCTGCTGCATTAAGCTCATAACTTTTTCCGGATTGGAAAATGGTTTGAGCATAGAGATCGTGGTTCCAATTACCACGATTCTGGTGCTTATGGAAAGCACACAGCTCATCATTTTCCAATTGGAAAGGGTTTCGGAGATAGGTGTTGATGGCGTCGCGATCGAATCTAATGATCCGACCACGCACCATGGTCTGGTATGTAAACTCCCCCTCTGGATCCACGGGAATGGCATTTGCATAGAATTCCCGGATTATGTCGTAGTTGAGGTTAAGGCGAGGGTTTACCAAAACTCCCCACTGGCGGTGGTTTATCAATCGGGCCAACTCTCTCCAAGTGCCCCTGTCACTTATGATGAATTGCCTCTCCGGCCAGAAGGTCCTGCCAAGGAGCTCTTCATATCTCTCCTGGTTCCGAAGACTTAGGAAGCGAGAGGCGTCAAAACCCCCTTGGGGTCTAGATCAGGACGCCTCTCCTCTTGAGCGTTTTCCTACTGGTCTTGGTGCCATCTGCAAGGAAAAGGGCAAAGTCAGTATGATTGCAAGTGATTAGAAGTGATATGAATGGGATTGGAGGAAAAAAATGGGAGAAACACAGGTTCTGTTCCTGCTACAGTCGCACTGCGAAGGTAGGTTCGCAGTGCGAAGGTACTCGAAAATTTCTGGGTTGCCCAGAAATGGTCGCAGTGCGAAGTTGAACTTTGCTCTGCGACCATGACAGCAAACCCCAGAAATCTGCACCTATACCTCTGGGTTTAAACTTCTAACATACAAGGCATGCAACAAACTCAGAATCAAAGGCTGGGTATCAGAAGAAACAACTTAACAGCCTCTTTTTTTCAAATCTCGTAAATGGGTTTTCAAAAACAAAATGGGAATTTGAAAGAAACAGGCTTGTGTTTAGATACCCATGAGGCATGCTTGCTAAATCTTAACTTAATACAGCAAACTAAGGACTAAATGCAGCTTATTATGAACTTAAACTCAAAAATGAGAATTTCAAAATTAGAAACCCTAAAACCCAAATAGCTGTAATGCGCTTAGAGATAAACAGAGGAGGAAGAACAGAAAATCGTACCTTGTTGCTGATTCTGGAGGGAGAAATACAGTTTAAATGAAGAAGAAAGGGAGGATTAACAAAAATGGGTATGATTCCCTCTTTTTTTTAGAAAGTTTTGGAGCAATAATGTGCTTCTTTTTTTTTAGTTATAGCAATAATGTGCTTCTTTTTTTTAGTTAAAGGAAAGAAGATAAACAGATAGTGGGGGAAAAAAGATAGCGGAAAAAAGTGGTTGAGAGGGGGTAAATGAAGGGTCAGCTGGGCTGACAAAATTCGCGTACTTCGCACTGCGAAGTACCTTCGCACTGCGAAGTACTTGAATTTTTTTTGAAAATTTGCTACCCTTCAACACATTGGCCATTCATATTATGATTTAGGCATAAACAAGTAATAGACAAATAAAGGTTGATTGCCCCTGCTAAAATAAAACATAGGGTATAAACATGAGTGAAAGCGAATGAATGATATGTGGAGGTTTGGAATTCCCCCCATCCTCACATGTAGGCTCTAAATGGTGAAATATCCTAAGAAGAGGTCCTTAGATTCATAGACTTCACATGGAATTAGGGTTGTCTATGGACATACGTCGACATGACTTCAATTAATTCCACGTGAAAATCTCATCTAAGCGGGGTTGGACATCCTACCTCACGGACATACGTCAACGCGGGCTTCCGCACACAACCTCCTTCTAACTTAGTTTTTTTCTCAAGCTCGGGTAGAGAGCCTCACACGTCCGGCATTAACCCGAACAATGTGGAGTAACATCACTCAAGTAACCCCCGCATTTGATATATAGGATATGAATATAAAGCAGATAAAGCAAATATAAACATAATATAACATGCATGAATAAAGTAAATAAACATGACACGCAAAGAAAATAAAACAATTGACCTTAAACCAAATAAGTTAGGCTTGACTCATTAGTGGGAACAGGGTCCCCAGTGAAGTCGCCAGCTGTGCGCACCTCGTTTTTTTCCGTCGGGAAAAAGACGCGCAAATCCTCCGAGGTCGTTCGCAAACGCTCGGAGGTGCCTTTGTGAAGCCGCCACCAAAGTTTTTGTGTAAAGGGAACGTTGATAAACCCTTAAGTTTTTTTTTGTTGTAAAGGGAAACGATAATAAAACCCTTTAGACGATGAGGATAAGGATTTGGTCATCGCAACCATTGTCGGGTTCGAGAGTCGATTACGCAAGGGGAAGGTATTAGCACCCCTCACGTCCGTTGTACTCAACGGGAACCTTTTATTTGGTTTAAAGCTTGAATTGTTTTTTTAATACTTTGCGCGCATGTTTATTCATGTTAAAAATATAATAAAGGGGGGAAAGAGATAAAAACAAACGAAAGAAAGAAAAAAAAAGTTTTTATTATTGCGCTTGACAAGATGTCGATCTTGCTCCTATGTATCTCCCGGTAGTCGGAGAATTCAAAGCGTACGTAGTTATTTGGTAGAAAAACGTACATGTGTTGGTTGATTTTAATTGGACGATGTTTTAACCGAATTCTTGCGATTAGAACGTAGCTTGTATGCTCGCACTTGGAGACTTATTAAGCGTTTGTTCGTGAATCACATTAGAATTGCTAAAAGGTACGTCCGTTAGAGTAAAGGGTTGAATTGGTCGCTACGGGACCAAGGGAGGTGCAATGGACTCAAACGAGTCAAACATTGACCGAGTGGACTCAAACGAGTCGGGCGATTGTTCGATTGATCCACTGAGATCAAGAACGGGTACAATGGACTCGGACGAGTCGAACATTGACCGAGTGGACTCACATGAGTCGAGGGGTTGAGTCTAATGGCCAACGGGGGACCAAAAGGTTTGGATTGACCACAAGGGGCCAAGATTTGGTTTGGTTAGGGTTGTATATTGAAAAAAAGGGAATGACGATTGTCCGAGCGACGAGACATACGTCACGCATTCGTACAATCGGGGCGATGGAGAGACATACGTCACACCATCCCTTTTTCATTCATATTTTTGGGTTGAATCCTTTAGAAATCCCAAGGTATGTCAAAACATTTGGTTTGAAAACCCAAAATGGGAAGGTTTAGCAAATTTTGCTAGAAAACGCATAAGTTCGTCTCATTTTGCGAAAATGCGCACGTATTCGGCGTATGTTCATGTTTGAGTTTTGAAAGTCATGAACAATATTTATTGTTCAAGTTTTGATTGAAATGATGAACATAGCTTGTTTGTTCATGTGGTTTTGAAAGTTTGGGAACATAACTTGCTTTGCAAGTTATCCACAAAATGGTCATACGAACTTGTGATTTTGCCAAAATTATGCACAAACCTTGTTATGGTTTGAAGAACATGGGTTTAAAAACTCTTAGGTTCTGAGCTCTGGGGCTAGAACCTCAAAAATTGGTCATTTTGACACCAAAAACTCAGGTTCTGAGTTCTGTCATGGTCGCACTGCGACCATGACTTCGCACTGCGAAGCATGCGAAATTTTGGGTTCAGAAGCTGTTTCTGAACCTTTGTTCAGAAACAACTTCTGAACACACTCAGGACCTTATAGGTGGGTGAAAAACTTTGAGCTTTTGGGGTGAAAAAGGCTGGACAAACCAGTTTTGATGTTTTGAAAACCTTGGGATTTCTTTGAAATTCAAAAGGGGTTTTTTAGAATCAAATGGTTTTGAACCAAAATAGCTATGCAAACACAATTGTAAATGCAAGATAAGTGCTTAGAAACTTACAGAACTCCTTAGCAAAGCTCCAGCTGCACTTGGTTTGATTTGGTTGAAGGCTTTCACAAAGGTTTTGAAGATTTGTGATGAACTTGAACTTTTGTAAGGCTTTGTGTGGATTGATTGTTTCTGGTTATTTGTGGAGGTTTGTAGGCTAAAATGAGTAGAGTTTCTGCTCTTGAAAATGCTGTGTTAACTGTGTTTGAACAAGTGCTTGTAACCTTGGGCATTGCCTCCTATTTATAGGCCAAAACCAAATCTTTGTCATCATTACACAATCCCAAAATTCAGCTGATTTGTGGCCAAGATTAAGCTGAATCCCTTTGCATTAAATGCCAATGGATAGAGGCAACCCTGCCTTGTACCAAGGGGCAAGATCCAGCTTGATTTCAGCCACAAATTCAACTAATTCTAGAAGGTAATGATGAAGAACAAAGCTGATTTGCAATTGGCTAATGCTTGGGGATCAATCCTTGCAATCTCAATGGTTGATCAATGAAAACGTGCACTGTAATGTGCAGAGATTGAGGGATGAAAAGGCTACTTATGGCTGGTGTGAGAGGGTGAAAAGCTGCTGCAAAACAGAGTAGGCAATCATGGTTTTTCAAGTGAAAAAACCCAGCTGGTTTGACTGGTTTTGGGGAAAGCAAGCAGGAGGAAAGTCCTCAAGCAGGTGGCTGGCAACCTTGTGGTGGTTATCAGGTCACATGGGAGGGACTAGAGTTGCCCAAGGGCAAGCCCACTTGCTTGTCACATGCTAGGTTGGAAGAAAAAGCTTCCAACCTTGGCATTAATGGCAAGTCCTTCAACTCTGGCTTTGCTTGGCCCAATTAGCCATGAATGCTACTTAAAATAAATATGGAAATGATATGCAACAAATTCTGGAATTAAATCCAAGAAACCAAAAATCTGCAGAAAAATCGCAGACTTCGCAGTGCGAAGTGAGCTTCGCATTGCGAAGTCCTCAATTTTGAAATGTTGACTTTTCTGTTGACTTTTGTTGACTTTTGACTTTTTCCCCTCTTTGATTTTTTTGATTTTTTTGTTTTAAAATGCGTAGGACAAAATTAGGGTACTACACAAAGCATCACAAAGTTCAAAACCTTCACCAACATTCAAAACCTTGCAAGAACCTTCAATCAATTCAAATCCATTGCAGCTGGAGCTTT
Organism: Medicago ruthenica; assembly: GCA_018208015.1. Classification (NCBI taxonomy): domain Eukaryota; kingdom Viridiplantae; phylum Streptophyta; class Magnoliopsida; order Fabales; family Fabaceae; genus Medicago; species Medicago ruthenica. The sequence goes on along the minus strand of CM031371.1, from coordinate 88,075,229 downwards.
GCTAAGGAGTTCTGTAAGTTTCCAAGCTTTTGTTTTGCATTTACAATTGTGTTTGCATAGCAATTTTGGTTCAAAACCATTTGGTTCTAAAAAACCCCTTTTGAATTTCAAAGAAATCCCAAGGTTTTCAAAACATCAAAACTGGTTTGTCCAGCCTTTTTCATCCCAAAAACTCAAAGCTTTTCACTCACCTAAAAGGTCCTGAGTGTGTTCAGAAGTTGTTTCTGAACAAAAGTTCAGAAACAGCTTCTGAACTCAAAAATTCGCATGCTTCGCAGTGCGAAGTCATGGTCGCAGAGTGACCATGACAGAACTCAGAATCTGAGTTTAGGTGTTAAAATGACCAATTTTTGAGGTTCTAGCCCAGGAGCTCAGAACCTAAGAGTTTTTAAACCCATGTTTTTCAAACCATAACAAGGATTTTGCACAATTTTGACAAATTCACAAGTTCGGGTGACCATTTGTAGATAACTTGCAAAACAAGTTATGTTCTCAAACTTTCAAAACAACATGAACAAATCAGCTATGTTCATCATTTCAATCAAAACTTGAACAATAAATATTGTTCATGATGTTCAAAACCCAAACATGAACATACGCCGAATAACGTTCGCATTTTCGCAAAATGAGCCGAACTTGGGCGCTTTCTAGCAAAATTGCTAAATCTTTCCAATTTGGGTTTTCAAACCGAATGTTTTGATATACCTTGGGATTTCTAAAAGAATTCTACCCAAAAACTTGAATGAAAAAGGGATGGTGTGACGTATGTCTCTCCATTGCCCCGATTGTACGAATGCGTGACGTATGTCTCGTCGTTCGGACAATCGTCATTCCCTTTTCAAACGTATCCAACCATAACCAAACCAAACCTTGGCCCCTTGTGGTCAATCCGAACCTTTTGGTCCCCCGTGGCCATTAGATTCGATCCCTCGACTCGTTTGAGTCACTCGGTCAATGTTCGACTCGTCCGAGTCCATTGTACCTGTTCTTGATCTCAGTGGATCAATCGAACAATCCCTCGACTCGTTGGAGTCCACTCGGTCAATGATTGACTTGTATGAGTCCATTGCACCTCTCTTGGTCCCATAGCGACCAATTCGAACCCTTTTACCCTAACGGACGTACCTTTTAACAATTCTAGTGCGATTCGTGAACAAACGCTTAATAAGTCTCCCAAGCGCGAGCATACAAGCTACGTTTTAATCGCAAGAATTCGGTTAAAACATCGTCCATTTAAAATTAACCAACACATGTACGTTTTTTCTACCAAAGAACTACGTACGCTTTGAATTCTCCGACTACCGGGAGATACGTAGGAGCAAGATCGACATCTTGTCAAGCGCAATAATAAAAACTTTTTTTTCTCTTCTTTCGTTTGTTTTTATCTCTTTTTTCCCCCCTTTATTATATTTTGACATAAATAAGCATGCACGCAAAACATTTAAAAACAATTTAAGCTTTAGCCAAATAGAAGGTTCCCATTGAGTACAACGGACGTGAGGGGTGCTAATACCTTCCCCTTGCGTAATCGACTCCCGAACCCGACAATGGTTGCGATGACCATCCTTTCCTCATCGTCAAAGGGTTTTATTATCGTTTCCCTTTAAACAAAAAAAAACTTAAGGGTTTATCAACGTTCCCTTTACACAAAAACTTTGGTGGCGGCTTCACAAAGGCCCTCCGAGCGTTTACGAACGACCTCGGAGGATTTGCGCGTCTTTTTCTCAGGAAAAAAAACGAGGTGCGCACAGGTGGCATGTGAATTTTGTCCGCATAAATCTGGCATTTATGACACTTCCTGACATGCTTGTAACAATCATTTTCCAAAGTCATCCAGTAATATCCGGCCCTCAAGATCTTTCTAGCCATTGTGAGTCCACTGGAATGAGTTCCGAAGGAACCTTCGTGTATTTCATGCATTATCAGATCTGCTTCTTGCTCATCCACACATCTGAGTTGTACCATATCAAAATTCCTCTTGTATAAAACTTCTCCATTTAGAAAGAAGTTGCCAGCCTATCTTCGCAAAGTCTTCTTATCTTTGTTGGACGCCCCATGTGGGTACTCTTGCTTTTGGAGGAAACATTTGATGTCATGGAACCATGGTTTATTATCTATGACCGCTTCGACTGCAAACACATGTGCGGGCCTTTCTAGGTGTTGAACCTTGATTGTTGGAATCTCATTCCGACGGCTAACCTCGTACATAGAAGATAAGTTGCCAAAGCATCTGCCATTTGATTCTCGTCACGAGGAATGTGATGCAACTTGACCTTGTTAAAAAAGGTTAGTAAACGTCTTGCATAATCTTTGTAAGGAATTAAGCCGGAGTGGCGAGTTTTCCAATCTCCATTGATTTGATTAATCACAAGCGCTGAGTCTCCATAAATGTCGAGGTTCTTGATCCTTAGATCAATGGCTTCTTCGATTCCCATAATACATGCTTCATATTCTGCCATGTTGTTTGTATAGTCGAATGAAAGTCTTGCAGCAAAAGGGAGATGTTTGCCCTCAGGGGTGACGATGACTGCCCCAATTCCATTACCATAGACATTAACAGCCCCATCAAAGATTAACTTCCATCTAGACTCGGGATCTGGACCTTCGCCGAGTAGTGGCTCGTCACAATCCTTCATCTTCAGATACATGATTTCTTCATCAGGGAAGTCAAACTTAATTGGTTGATAATCCTCAATCGGTTGATGAGCCAAATGATCGGCAAGAATACTGGCTTTGATGGCTTTCTGAGTGTGGTACTCAATGTTATACTCTGATAATAACATCTGCCAATGAGCGATTCTTCCTGTTAAAGCAGGTTTTTCAAAGATGTATTTGATTGGATCCATTTTGGATATCAACCAAGTAGTATGATTGAGCATGTAATGACGAAGGCGCTTAGCAGTCCAGACTAGTGCACAACAAGTCTTCTCAAGTAGAGAATATCGAGATTCGCAGTCCGTAAACTTCTTTCTTAGGTAGTAGACGGCATGTTCCTTCCTACCGGTCTCATCTTGTTGTCTGAGTACACAACCCATGGAGTCTTCCAATACAGTCAAGTACATAATCAAAGGTCTTCCTTCCACTGAAGGAATAAGAATTGGAGGTTCTAGCAAGTAATTCTTGATGCTGTCAAAGGCCTTCTGGCAGTCTTCTGTCCATACTACCTCTTGATTTTTGCGAAGCAATTTGAAAATAGGCCCGCACATGGCTGTCATATGAGATATGAATCTAGAAATGTAGTTCAAGCGTCCTAGAAATCCTCTTACTTGCTTCTCAGTTTGCGGAGCAGGCATTTCTCTGATGGCCTTGACTTTGTCGGGATCTACTTCGATACCCTTTTGGCTGACAATGAAACCTAGGAGTTTTCCAGATCTCACGCCGAATGTACATTTATTAGGATTCAGGTGAAGCCGAGACTTTCTCAGACGTTGGAACATCTTTAGTAAATACTCGACATGCTCCTCTTCAGTTCCTGATTTGACAATCATATCATCGACATAAACCTCAATTTCCTTGTGCATCATGTCATGGAAGAGAGTGGTCATGCCTCTTTGGTAGGTAGCACCCGCATTTGTCAAACCAAAAGGCATCACTTGGTAGCAAAAGGTACCCCAAGGTGTAATGAAAGATGTCTTTTCTCTATCTTCGACAGCCAGTTTGATCTGATTGTATCCAGAGAAACCATCCATGAAGGAGAATACTTTAGATTTGGCTGTACTGTCAACCAATATATCAATGTTAGGTAAAGGGAAATCGTCTTTTGGACTAGCTTCGTTTAGATCTCGGTAGTCGACGCACATCCTAACTTTACCATCCTTTTTGGGAACAGGCACTATGTTGGCCAACCATTGAGGATATTCTGATGTAATGAGAAACCAGCATTAATCTGCTTTTGCACTTCTTCTTTGATTTTAAGAGCCATGTCAGGGCGAGTCCTTCTCAACTTTTGCTTGACTGGAGGACATTCAGGTTTCAGAGGTAAATGGTGCTGCACAATCTCAGGATCCAATCCTGGCATATCTTGATACGTCCATGCAAAGATGTCTACATATTCTTTGAGAAGCTTGATTATTCTTTCTTTGACAGATGCATCCAACAATGCCCCAATCTTGATCTCTTTCTTGTCTTCTTTAGAACCCAAGTTGATAATCTCTAATGCCTCTTCATGAGGCTAAATGGTCTTCTTCTCTTGATCTAATAGGCGTTTGATCTCGTCTGAAATTTCTTCATCCTCTTCCTCTTCAGCTTCGTAAACAGGAAACTCAAAGTTGGGAGAGATCCTAGGGTTATGATGTTCAACGGGTTTATTGACGTTTAGTCTGCATATGATGGATGATTGATTTTAGTAAAATGAGTAAAAAATGCAGACTTTTTCAAAATTGAAAAGAAAATATATTTATTACTTTTTTGGGTTTTTTGTATTACCATTTCTTCCGAAAAAAAGACAACGATAAAGACAACGTAAAAATAACGAAAGGTCGTGATAGAAACGACGATTTTCATTGATGATAATAGTACTTTAAAACAAAGCCCTACATGAATCACTCTTCGCTTTGGGCAAGACGAAGGGATCTCTTTTTTTTTTTTGAAAAACAATAAACAAAATGAACACATTACTTAGAGGAATGAATAACAGAAGGAACGTCGACAGCGTCCCAATTACGGCAAATCCCTCCGGGTGTTACAAGAACAGGTGTCCGTTCTTCGGGCTCATCTTCAGTGATGGCATTAGCTTCCGTTGTGGAATGAATGAATCCGGCATTGTGGAAAGCGTCCTTAATTGGTTCAATGATAGTGCTTGGCTCGGTAACTCTTGCAGATGGAGTAAAACCCAACCCTTCTCTATGCTTGTGTTCAGGCGTAATTATCACTTTTCCCCAATCCGGAAGCAAATCATCTTGCACCACTTTTTGTGCACTTTTGAAGGAAGACATGGATGCCCCATTCTTTGTAGTATTCTCATCGTCTATGGAAATACCATGGAACGGCGTCCCATCGACATTATCAGCACCGATGAAAGAGAAAGCCGACAAATGGCTTACTAACAAAGTTTCCTCTCCTCCCACGGTTATCAACTTCCCGTTCTTTACAAACTTTAACTTTTGATGTAGCGTAGACGTCACTGCCCCAGCCTCATGGATCCATGGTCGGCCTAACAAACAACTGTATGCTGCTTGTATGTCCATCACTTGGAAAGTGATCTGAAATATGTGCGGCCCAATTGTGATGGGCAGATCTACCTCTCCAATTACTAACTTCCTTGAGCCATCAAATGCTTTCACAACTACCCCACTTTGTCTCATGGGGGTTCCTTGATAAGAGAGATGGTCAAGAGTTGTTTTGGCCATTACATTCAAAGAAGAGCCGGTGTCCACAAGTACGTTTGATAGAGCATTGGACTTGCAATTCACCGATATGTGTAATGCCAGATTGTGGTGCCTTCCTTGTTCGGGGAGTTCCTCATCACTGAAGCTCAAGTTGTTACAGACAGTGATGTTTCCCACTATGCCTCCGAATTGGCCAAGGGTTATGTCATGTTCCACAAAAGCTTGGTCCAAAACTCTCATTAATGCTTCTCTATGAGCGTCGAAATTTAACAATAAAGACAGCATAGAGATTTTTGAAGGGGTTTGCATTAGTTGGTCCACCACCTTGTACTCACTTTTCTTGATTAGCTTTAACACCTCATCAAAATCAGAATCGGCATTAGTCCCGCTGGGTTGACCCGCGTCTTTGCTTGTACCGGGATCTTGTGTTTGATTTGGTTCAAATACCGGAGTACTGTTCTTCTCTTGAGCTGGCGCTGGGAGAATACGTCCACTTCTCAACACTTTGCTACTGTCCGTAATATTTACGACATAGGGCAAAGGGGGTATAGGTACCGCTTGACCATCGCTTAACATGGTTACATTGTATTTATAAGGAACTGCTTTTTGTGATGTGTATGGCATAGGCCCTGGTAAATATATCACGAGTGGAGTAGCAGCAGGCTTCTGGCCGCTGAAAGCTAACCCCAAGTGCTCTGGGATATTAAATTCCGGGGTTATAACGCATACACTTTTGTCTTTTCTTGCGACAATAAGCTCCTTTCTATTCATCAATCCTTGTATGTCGTTTTGAATTTGTAGACATCCTTGAGGATTTTCCGAACATTCTTTGCAACTAGCATGGTTGTGGTTGAACATAGCTAACCTACACATCTCGATGTGTATTGGAACCAGAGGTGTCCTGATATCTCGGGCCTTGGAGATATGACTGGTTTCTTGATGCTCTTGAACCATATTAATGGAGGATCCATGGTTCGGCAGAGGGTTGGATTGGACATTGGGACCGGAGTCCTTGAAGGTTAGAACCTTAGTACATATCAGTTTCTGAACCTCATTTTTGAGAGCATAGCAATGCTCCACATCATGACCCGGTGCTCCTTGATGGAAAGCACAGATGAGGTCAGGACGATACCATACTGGTAGTACATTTGGTACGGGAGGCGGTGCTCTAGTTTGAACAAGGTTTCTTGCGATCAAAGCAGGGAGCAGGTCCGCGTACTTCATTGGTATGGGGTCGAATGCCGCTTTTTGGTGATTCTGTTGATTGAAGGGTTGTTGGGGAGTTTGAGGTCGATGTTGTTGTTGACCTTGTGGGTGAGGTTGTTGGCGATGTTGTGGTGGATTTTGTGGGTAATGTTGTTGATATGGTAGGGGGTAATGGGATGGAGGCCTTTGTGGAATTTGAATTTGATAGCTTGGAAGTGTAGGGAGGGATGGTGTAATGATGGAGACGTGCGGGTAGGCTGAGTGCCCTTGGCGAGGTCCTCCATGGACAATCATGCCAATGTCTTGCTCCCTTTTTTTCGGTAGCTGCTCCCAAACCTTTTTGTGCTGCTGGATGGAGCACTTTCCTTCACCAATCGTCCTTCCCGGACTGCATCCTCTAAGCGCATGCCCATGTTCACCATTTCCGTGAAGTCACTAGGCGTGCTTGCAATCATTCGCTCGTAGTAAAATGAACCAAGAGTGTTTAGAAAAATCTTGGTCATTTCCTTCTCCTCAAGAGGTGGGTTAATTTGAGCGGCAATCTCTCTCCACCTTTGGGCATATTCTTTGAAAGTCTCTTTGTCCTTTTGGGCCATGGCCCGGAGCTGGTCTCGGTCGGGGGCCATGTCCAGATTGTACTTGTACTGGCGAACAAAGGCCTCTCCCAAGTCGTTGAAAGTTTGGATCTTGGTGCTGTCCAAACCCATGTACCATTTCAAAGCGGCACGGGTCAAACTGTCTTGGAAGTAGTGGATGAGCAGTTGATGATTGTCGGTTTGAGTAGACATTTTCCTAGCATACATCACTAGGTGACTTTGTGGACAGGTATTTCCCTTGTTTTTTTTCAAATTCCGGGACCTTAAACTTAGGTGGGATCTTGACGTTTGGCACAAGGCAGAGGTCGTGAGCGTTCTTCCCAAATAAATCCTTCCCACGGAGGGCTTTGATTTCCCTTTGCATTTCATCAAATTTCTCTTGGAAATCATCCATCCGATCCTGGGCACCTATACTTTCGGCATGAAAGATAGGTCCATGGTCATACGGAGTGGTATGAACCACTGGCGTTGAAAAGGCCGCAGTAGCCGGGGGAAAGGTAACCTCGGGTTGAGGAACTGGAATCTCTTGATGAGTAGTGGGAATAGGGATGAATTCCTCACCAAAGTTGAGAGGCATGCCCCAAGTACAACCGGGGGGCCTAGTGTGTTGCTGAGCATCGGCGTTCATCATTGGAGCCGACGTATTAGAAGTTTGAGCTACCTGAGCTTGAGAGCTGGATGGAGGAGGAGGTGTTGGCGGAATTTGTGCGGCCGCTAGTAATTTTACTAACTCCGTTAACTTCTCCATCTCGGTCCGCATAGATGTTAACTCTCCTCGGAGTTCCTGGTTCTCTTGTTCCAAGTGTTCCATCTTCTTCCTTATAGTTGCTCGGGTGTTATATGTGTGGGTTGTTTTGGGACGACGAGCCACTTTCCTTGACTGTGATGACGCGTAGTGTTGCGAACGAAATGCGAACACTGATGACTCAATTCGGATTGTAAGAAATCCTGACAATAAGGGGAATGAGTTTTGGACTCGAAAACAAATGTATGCATGTTATGGATGATGTTAATGCATGTATGCGATGTATATGAAAAAACATGTGTTTTTTTTTTTCATTTTGCTTTGCGAGGAAATTAAAAACGCGCAGTTAATATTAGAAATTAGAAATATTAAAGGCCAGGAAATTAACATTGTTCAAAAAGTATTATTTGATTGAATAACATTTAGATTACAACGTGTAATTAATGTTAATACAAATCAAACAACTGCTCTCTTTTCCACTTTGTCCATTTCTTCCCTATAGAAGTCTACAGTGTCTTTGCAGAACTTCATGAATTTCTGGATTTTCTTAGGGATGACAAAGTATGGCATAACCATTTCGGCCTTTGCTAGCTTCTTCGGAAGTTGGGCAATGACCAAGTTTGAGAATGCAACCAATTTTGTGAAGTCCTCACTTAATCGGGTGGCGTCTTGCCACACAAACTCAATTACCTCCTTGTGCTGGGCTAGCTTGGTGTTTGCACTCCTAATCTCATCAAGTAGTCGTGCGATATAGTTCCCGTGCTCTCTTGCAATCTTGTCGAAATATTCTTCATACTTCTTGATATCGGCTTCGAGATGATTGCATTTTAGCTTCTCTTGATGAGAAAGGCTCTCATATTTTTGTCGTTGGACGCGCTCGGTTTGAAGCTGCTCTTTGTAGTCCTTGACGACTTCTTGGAGTTGTTGGTTTTTCTCTTGAAATTTCAACCTCCATTTTCTTTGAGCTTTAATGGCTAGCTCCCCGAACTTTTTGAGTTCTTGGTTGGAATGCAAGACCTTTTCCAACTCTTCGTCCTTGGATATGAGGTTAGCATCGGCACTGACTAAACCTCCCCCGATCCATTCTCTTTTTCCCTCGGAGATTCTTAGCCTTTTTTCGCACACTAGGAGAGATTTTGTTGTTTCCTCTCGACCTCTCTTTGTTCTAGTGATCTCTCCCAAAGCTTGAAGGTGCTTTAATTCTAATTAACTCCCCATTTTTGTTTTGGAGTTCTTGAATTTTAGCTTTAAGTTCCTCCGCTTCTTTGATGGGAACGGTTGCGATTGGCTTAGGTGCAAGAGGTTTAGGAGGGCATATGACCACAAAGGGTAACTTGATTGTTTTGACCCTTTCCTTCACCCATTGAGTGTAGAGAGGTTTGGCTACACAATTCTTTTTGCCAACCTTTCCCTTGTGCACTTGGCTCCAAGCTCTTTGGATTCTTTCTAGCAATGCCAGGTCCTTATCTCCTTCTTTTAGGAAGAAAGCTTCCAACAAGAGATTATCGGGTTTATCCTCCATTGGATAACCTAATTGGCGGAGAGAGAGGACTAGGTTGTAATTGATGCATCCCTTAGTACCAATGAGGGGTACATTGGGGAAATCACCGCAACTAAGAATGACTTCCGGATCCTCTAAATCTGGAGAATGCCAATGGATATCCTTCTCGGTGAGAGTTGTCATCCTTTGCGACCACTTGAGCTTAGCCCGGTTTTCCACAAAATCCTGGCTTCTTGGCATGTTGAACATTAACCAAATTTGCACTAAAGGAGTACAACAAGAAATTGTGCGTCCTCTCCCTTGTTCATGCCTAGCATAGAGAGAATGATAAAAATCCACCAAAAGCGTGGGAACCGGATTTTTAGTCATGAATACTCCTATGGCCGGAAGATCTATGAAGTCCTCCATGTTGGGGAATAGAACTATCCCGTACACCAAGAGAGCTAAGATTGCATTGAAAGCTTTCCCCTCTTTTTTAGCCAACAAAACCCGAGCCTTGGTCTCCAAAAACCTTCTTGTGAAACCCTTAGTGTTTCCTCTAGTTTCCAAGTGAGGTGCTATTTCTTGGACACTAAGGTGTAAAGATTCGGCAATGACTTCTAAAGTAGGGCATTCTCCCGAACCGAGATAAAGCCCATGGTCCTTTAAACTACATCCCAAAATCTTCTCAAATTCCTCTAAGGTTGGGGCTAATTGGAAGTCTTGGAAAGTGAAGCATCGGAGAGGTGGGTCAAAGAATTGAGCCAATGTGGTTAAAGCCATTGAATCTATCTTCACGGGCAGGAGGTCAAGCATTAGCCCGTAACTTGCTTGGAAATTACTCTTGTTGATTAAAGAGAGCTGATTACTCAAAGCTAGCAAGCTTTCTACTTTGGCAGCCTTGACCTTGAAAGCGAGCATATTTCTATTTCCGGAAGCCATATTTTTTTCACTAATTATTGGTTGCCTTTTTAATTTCCTATAAAGCAATATGATATGCAAAAATTGTTTTCATGAATGTGAATGTCATGGTATGCATAGGTATGATATAGGAACGTTCAAAACTTCCCCCCATTCTCACATGTAGGCTCTAGAGAAATTTTCTAAAAGGTCCCTAGAGTCATGGACCTCACAGGGAAATATGCCGTCAATTGCAAATACTCGCAAGACCTCAATAAGTTCCAAGTGAAATCTACTCTAGGCGGGGTCTTCGCATTCTCCCTACGGACATACGTCAACGTGGGCCTCCGCTACGCAACCACCATCCTATCTTAATTTTTTCTCAAAGCTCGGGTAGAGAGCTTCACACGTTCGGCATTAACCCGAACAATGTGACAACACACAAGTAACATACCCATATGAACATAGTATGATGAAACATATAAATATAAAGCGAGAGAAGAAAAGAATATATAAAGACCATAAAACAAAAGCATGCAAGCAAAAATAAAAGGGAGATCAAGCTATTGACTAGCTTTGATTCACTAATTTTAAATCACGACTGAACTTTTAATTTTTCGGGGAAAAGGGAAAAAGTTTTAAATTTCCTCATTGTTAAAGATTTTGGGTTCGGGAGTCGATTATGCGAGGGGAAAGTATTAGCACCCCTCACATCCGTTGTACTCAACGGGAACCTCCTAGTTAGCTAAGGCTAAAGTGTTTTCAAAGGTTTGCTTGCATGCTTAAATATAAAGGGAATAAAGTAAAAGGGGAAAAATGATATTTTTTATCAATGTGCTTGACAAGATGTAAATCTTGCTCCTACGTATCTCCTGGTGCGATGGAGAATTCATAGCTACGTAGTTCTTTGTAGCAAATATTTGTGTGTTGGTTGATTTTAATTATGAAAAGAGATTTGATCGTGCTCGGGCGAAAAAGTTTGATTAAAAAGGAAATGTGGTCTACTATCTTAGTATGGATAGCTTAATGAAGACCGATAAAAATTTTTTTTTTACCTACTACCGTTATGAGGGTAGCTTAATGAAGGTAAAAAGGATTTGGTTAAAAAATGACGGACTCGCACTCGGGTGATGGTATCCGTTTGAAAACGCGCACGGGCGTAAAAGTTTGAATTGACCACGGGGGGCCAAGAAAGGTTCAAATGGTCACGGGGGACCAAGAAAAGGTTTGATGTGTTGGATTCGTTGAAAATAGAATGACGATTGCCCGAACAACGAGACATACATCAAATCATTCCTTTTTCATTCAAGTTTATTGTTTGAAACTTAAAGAAATCTCAAAGTAAACAAAAAAACTTAGTTATTGAAACTCATAAAAAAGAATGAACGAGTTTGTGAAAAATGAACAAGTGTTGTTCAAGTTAATGAACAAGTTTTTATGAAAAAATGCACAAGTTTGGAAAATGCACGAGTTCGGCTCAAATTCAAGTTTGATTTTGGAAAATGAACAAGTTCGGCTCAAGTTCAAGTTTGATTGAAATTCATGAACAAGGTTGTTGTTCAAGTTTGGTTTTGAAACTTATTGAACATAGCTTATTGCTCAAGTTTGATTTTGAAATTTAATGAACATAACTTGTTGCTCAAGTTACTCAAAATTGTTGCTCAAAATTGTGAAATTTCCAATAACATGCAAAAACCCTTGTTATGTTTCTGGACCAAAATGAGTTTTAATCCTCTTAGGTTCTGAATCTTTAGGTTAGAACCTCAAAAAATAACTTTTAGAAGCTTGAACTCAGAATCTGAGTTCTGTCATGATCGCAGAGCGACCTGAATGTGGCTCTGCGAACCTGAGTTCTGTCATGGTCGCAGAGCGACCAGAACTTGGCTCTGCGAAGATGACAGAAACTTGAACTCAGAAGCTTCTTCTGAACTTCTGTTCAGAAGCTGCTTCTGAACAAGCTTCAGAACCTTAAGGGGATTGAAAAGCTTTTGAAATTAGCAAGAAAAGGAGTACAACACTTCAATTTGGTGTTTTGCAAACTTGAGATTTCTTTGAGGTTTCAAAAGTTGTTTTTTAGTGCAAAAATGATTTAAACAAACACTAATAAAACAACAAAATGCTGAATCAAAACAGGAATCAAAGTAAAGGATGGCAGTATGCAAATGAAATATAAAAGGTTAGAATGACTTACAAACTCCTAGCAATGGTTTGAGATGCAAGAAATAGAAAAGGACTTGAATGATTGTGATTTTTGCAAAGTTGGAATGTTGAAGATGATGGATGACAATAACCCTGGTGTTTAGCTATTATCTTTCACTCTGAATTTCTGTCTAAGAACTGGTTTTTCTCTCTTTTTTCAACTGTGTTTAATCCTTATGCAATGAATTGCTTAAATAGGCAAAAATGAGATCAAATGCAATGATAAAAAATCCCTAGAGCAGGCTGTTTTTGTGGGCTAAAATCAGGCTATTTGCTTTGCATTTAATGCAAAAGGGAAGAGATGACATTGCCTTGTAATCTTGGTCAAGACTTTGGCCAAATTCAGCAATCAAAGCAGCTGATTTTGACAGAAAAATGATGGAAAAGTGTTAAAAACAGGGCTGTTTGCAACTTGAGCTGCCCTTTGGGTTTGATCCTTGCAATTTTGAGAAGACAAGCAAGAAAAACGTGTGCTGCAATGTGCAGAGGTTGGGAGAAACAAATGGAACAGGTGTGTTGTTGTGAGAAGGAAAGAAAGAAAGCTGAAACAGGGAAGCATCTTTGTTCTTTGGGGCAAGCAAAATGCAGCTATGTTTGACTGGTTTTTGGTGGAGAAAGAAGGAAGAAAAAGAGCAAGCTGCTGGCTGGAAAGTGCAGGGTCAGTAGCAGGCAAAATGGGAGGGATGAGAGCTGCCCAAGGGCAGCCAACTTGCTTGGCACATGCTTGGTTTTGGCACAAATTTCTTCTCACCTTGATTTGCATTGACACATGCTTATTTTCTTTCTTTGCTGAATCCAACAGTATAATTGATAATAATAGTAATAATAATAATAACAATAGATGATAATAATAATAATCATAATAAAAGTGAAAGAAAGATAAATCAGAAAAATCAAAAACTGCAAAAAAATCGCAGATTTCGCAGAGCGATTGAAACTTTGCTCTGCGACGCTCTTCGCAAAGTTCGCAGAGCCATTATGACATCGCTCTGCGAAATCCCTTTGTTTATTTTCTTTTGTTTTCTTTTCAAATAAACTTTAATAAAAATAATAAAAGTAATAATGAAATAATAATAATAATAATAGTGATAATAATGATAAAGATGATAATAATAATAATGATGAAAAAGATAATAATAATAGTAACATTGATGAAAAGGTAATAATAATAGTATTAATGAAAAAAGATAATAATAATAGTATTAATAATAATGATAGTGATAATAGTAATGATAATATTAAAAATAATAATAGTAATGATAATGATAATAAATATTAATAAATAAAAATCTAAAAATAAAGATGAAATAATAAAGATAATAAAAGGTAAAAGTAAGAAATTAAAAATTATAATGAAGTAATAAATAATAAAAAGATAATAAACAAAGAAAAATATGAGTCAAAAAATGGGGTATGACAGATGCCCCTATTTAAGTTTCTTCGCCACGGAGATTAAAAGTGAAATTTTAAATTCGACGGGTCGAAGAGACTTAAATATAGAGTACATCATTTTTTGACCAATTTTTGAGTTGAAAATGCTATGGATGTATGCATGCAATGCTGTGAATGCTCGTGATGCAAGTATGAATGCAAAGATGACCTGACTGGGGATAAAATTAAACAAAGGGATACCCGGGTTTGTTAAAGAAACGAGATCCGACTCTACTGGGGATAACGTGGTTCCACTGGGGAAAGGATTGTCTACTACCATATTGATTCAGAATGATAGCTTAATAAAGACAACAGACCAAAGTTACCTTGGTGGCTTCACCGGGGATTTTACGTTGTTCTTCTCGCTACTATCGTGTAGATGATAGCTTAAATAAGGTAAAAGAAAAAGACACTGTCTACTATCGGTGTGCGGATAGCTTAATGAAGACAGATGACATCACTGGAGAATATGACAAGTAAGTATGTGGTTAATAGCTTAGAAAAGGTAACATAAAAAGAAAAGACTTCGCTTACTATCGGTGTTTGGATAGTTTAATGAAGGCGGACAAAACATTTTACCTACTACCGTTGTGGGGGTAGCTTAATGAAGGTAAAATATAAAGGAAAAGACAAGGTCTACTATTCACCAGGGAAATTATTTTACCAACTACCGTTGTGATGGTAGCTTAATGAAGGTAAAATATAAGAAGAAAAGACAAGGTCTGCGACATCGCTGGGGATATAAGGATCCTTTTGAAAACTGATCAATATCCAGCCTTAGTGGATGAAAGAAAATGCATGGGGTATGCATTATTTGGAGAATTCTGTTTGAAAACATTCTAACTACTACCGTTGTGATGGTAGCTTAATGAAGGCAAAATGTAAAGGAAAAGACAAGGTCTACTATAGTTGTATGGATAGCTTAATGAAGACCGTTACTGGGGATTTTACCTACTACCGTTGTGATGGTAGCTTAATGAAGGTAAAATATAAGAAGAAAAAAGCAAGGTCTACTATCATTGTATAGATAGCTTAATGAAGACCGATAAAATTTCACTGGGGAGTGAGTACTTCACTGGGGAGCAAGCACTTTCCTGGGGGATAGACAAGGTCTACTATCGTTGTGATGATAGCTTAACGAAGACCGTTAAAATATTTTACCTACTACCGTTGTGATGGTAGCTTAATGAAGGTAAAATGTAAAAGAAAAGACAAAGTCTCTTCACTGGGGATAAATGTTAGCTGTTCGGGATATTGTCGAACTAACCACAAGAAACAAAGATAAATGTCAGCTGTTCGGGATATTGCCGAACTAGCTACTGACGACACTTGGGATGCTGCTGACAAGCTGTTTATTACAGAACTGCCACTTGGGACTTCGAAGGATTTAGCAGAAGCCTTTGTCAAACAATACAAATACAACATGGGCATGGCTCCCGATAGGATGCAATTACAAGATTTAACCAAGAAGGGAACGGAAACGTTCAAAGAATATGCGCAACGATGGAGGGAATTAGCATCACAAGTTGAACCACCTTTGTCAGGAAGAGAAATGACAAGAATTTTCATAGGCACCCTACAAGCTCCATATTAAGAGAGGGTGATAGGAAGCGCCTCGTCCGGTTTCTCCGACTTGGTCATCATTGGAGAAATGGTGGAAGTGGGTCTGAAAAATGGAAAGATCCAAAATGCTCAAAGTGGTCAAGTTGCTGCAAAGAAATTTCCGGCCTCTTTCCCTAAAAAGAGGGAAGGAGAAACCAATGCAGTAATGACCGGTCTTTGAAATTCCTATCGTCCGCCTATAAATGCTTATCATCCCCCCATCCTTCAAGTACCATACCAAGATCAGTATTATTAGCAACCAACGCCTCAAAGGCCTCAATATCAACCGGCTCGTCCAAATCGTTGGGGTCAAACCTCGAGTCAGAATCAATATCGACCTCCTTACAATCAGCGACCAAGGCAGATCGACCCAATCCCCATCCCGTACAGTCAACTTTGGCCGCTCTTGATAAAGAATTCTTTAGTGGTGCCTCGAAATCTCAGACCTTTGGAGCCACCATATCCGCATTGGTATAACCCAAATGCCTAATGCGAGTTTCATTCTGGGGAAATTTGTCACTCCATTGAAGAGTGTAGAGCACTTAAAGAGACGGTACAAGAGCTAGTCAACAACAAGAGCCTATCCTTTAAAGAGAAGGGGCCCGATGTGAAGAACAATCCTCTGCCGGGTTATAATGGCCCAAACGTCAGTGTTGTGGAAGAAGATGCAGACTTTGACGAGATCAAGAGGGTGGAAGAAATAAGAACTCCTTTGTTGATGCTCCATGCCATGCTAGCCAAATGCGGTTTGATCCAAGGAACCCATAACAACTGTGAAGAATGCGCCTTAAGTCCCGAGGGCTGTCAGTTGGTCAAAGAACAAGTGCAAGAATTCATAAATCAAGGCATATTGCAAGTCGGTCGAGCAAAGAAGATGGCAGCTGTCTCAGTCATTGAGCCATACTTTGAAAGCAAGAAAGAAGTCCCAAAACCGGTTGAGATCCTTTATCAAAAAAGAGACGCTCAACCATTGATGAACCATAGGCAGCCTGTTATCATATGTGTTCCATCGCCATTTCCTTACAAAAGTTCTAAAGCAGTGAAATTCTGGCTGGTACTGATCAGGAACTTAACACAGAGTACAAAATACGAAAAACAGAGCACAAACAAAATTAGTTCAGAAGCAGTAATAAAGGTGCAGAAAGATAAAGGCACACAAATATTTGTTAACCCAGTTCGGTGTAAATACCACCTACGTCTGGAGGATACCAATCCAGGAAGGAAATCCACTATTGGAATTAATCCTAAGACTCAAGACACAGACCCCCTGTTCCTAGTCTTCTGACTTAATCTCCTATAGTTCTGATTTCTACCTAACACCTGAGTATAAGAAACCCCCTTCTTACTTCCTATCCAAGTAAAAGTCCAGTTACTAAACAGCTTCTGAATAACTACCCAGTTTATGAAGAAACACTTTAAACTAACAAAGACTTCAGTCGTACTTAAAAGCTTAGAATGAATTACAACTCAAAACTTCTAAACTAACTCAGATGAGTGGTGTACAAATAAAACCTAAGCTTAAAAACACAAAGACTCTATTTCTCTTATTTCTGATATATTCTTCGTAGTCTTCAACAGGTAGCAGCACATCTCCTTAAATAGGCTTCAGCAGCTTTCTTAATTCTGAATCCAATCTTCTGCAATTGATATGTTTCTTCAATTGCTTCTGAAGGCCATTTTAGCTTATGAACCCCCTCAAATTCGATTTCTTGCTTCTGAAGACTTCTTAAACACATGGAGATGCTTTGCTTGAACACTTTGATTTTACCAAAACATGCAGCCAACATCTAAATACTCAACAATCTCCCCCTTTGGCAAATTTTTGGCTAAAATCAATGTTTCACAAATAACAAGTTCTTCATTTCAACACAAGAAACTCAGCAATGAAGAACTACACAATTCCAAACATAGCAAACATAGCACAGAGTCAGTAGCAGCGGATAAAGATATGTTAAACCATGTTAAACCAACCAAACAAATATGAAACACACACAACAACTTCAGTTCTTCAACACATCAGCTTCTGATAAACCAAAGAACACACAAAACAACTGATCATCTTCTGATACTTCTCAGTCTCTGATCATCACAAGTATACTCCCCCTGAAGCTTCACAAACACATACCAGCAACATAACTGCAGAAAACTCTAAGAAATTTCTTCTGAAACTGAAACACATCAATACTCAGGAACATAACTATCATGCACTCCCCCTGAGACACAAACTCCCCCTCAAACACATCTGCACAACTCTTGTTGTAATGCATCTGAATTCTGAGCAAACCAGTCAGCTTCTGAATTCTGAACAAACCAGTCAGCTTCTGAAACACATGAATTCTGAACAAAACACACTCAGAACAACTACATTTTGAACCAGGACACAAGTTTTTCTCCCCCTTTTTAGCCACAAAATTATGAAAAAAACTCACACTTCACATAGGGAACAAAAACTAAACATGTAACACAGATCCTTGAAAGAATATCAGACTCAGATTCAGGAACACACTCAGCTTTAGCAAATCTGGCAGGTACCCTATCTTCCTCATATCCAGCTTGTTGTAATTGCTATAATTCTTTATGCAGACAAACTTTTGAAGAATTACAAACAGAAACATTTCACTTAGCAATCTTCTTCTGAAGTTTAGCAATTCTCTTCTGCACAGAAAGTCTGATGTTAGCATCTTCCTCAGATTCACTAGTGAAGTGGAAGAAATAGTCACAAGAAAGGGGGGGTTTGAATTGTGACCCATTTAAAATTACTCCTGAAAAACTTAACAAGTTTATATACTCAAGAAAATTCTTGGTAATTGTTAGTATAACAAGATTACAGATTTTTAGATAAAAATGTTTGTTTTATCTAGGACCAGAATGTTCTGGATTAAATTAAGTTGCTTTTACTATGGACCAGAATGCTCTGGAGAATGATTAATTAATATATAAGCAGAATGGGTAAAATTATATTAAGCTGTAAAGCAAGGACCAGAATGTTCTGGAGAATGATTAAATAACAGCAGAATGATATTAAGCTTTTAAAGCAAGGACCAGAATGTTCTGGAGAATGATTAAATAACTGCAGAATGATATTAAGCTTTTAAAGCAAGGACCAGAATATTCTGGAGAATGATTAATATAAAAGCAGAATGATAAAACAATATTATATGTTGATTTTAAATGTGAGTTTAACTTAAGAATTTGTTTTATCTTGGACCAGAATATTCTGGATGCAGTTGTATGAATTAATCAAGACAATATAAATGATTAAATTAATTAGGACCAGAGAACTCTGGATTGATTGTGATTAATTAGGACCAGAATATTCTGGAGAGATTAATAGATATTATTATTATTGTGATAGTGTGTGTATATCGTGTAATGAAAATAATAGAGAAGGGAAGAGAGAAAGACACAGGAGATTTATCCTGGTTCACCAAACCTGGCTACTTCCAGTCCCCACACCTCGTGTGAGATTATCCACTATAGTATCCTGCTAACAGAAACTTCTGACTAGCACCATAGATTCTTGATCACACCAGATCAGTCCATTACAAACACATATTATCAACCTCGGCAGGCTTCTACAATTCTTTGCTTTCGCACAAGAAAGGTTGTTACACTTCTTTCCCAAACTATTGTTACGAATAGACTTGAGAATCACAATACACTTTGTATGAAAAGAGATGAATTTTGGATCGAATAAAATTCTCAATACATGTTTGAGATTTTACTAAAAAACTCGAAAGAGTATAATCCAAAAGAAAGAGATAGTTTTTCGATCAAATAAAATACTCAACACTTGTTTGAGATTTTACTAAAAAACTCATAAGAGTATGATCTAGAACTTTTGAGAGAGATGTTGTGAAGAGCTTGAAAGAGAGAGATGTTATTCTTTGCAAACTCTTGCATTTAACTTCCAAAGCCTCTTGTATTTATAGGTGAGGAGTGTCTTGGTGACCAAGGGTGAAAATAGAGCTGTTAGACACGTTTTTTACAGCTGTCTACAGCTTCATTTGATTTCACACTTCTTCTTCAATTCGGCCAGAATGTTCTCAGAACGTTCTGGTTGATTCAGCTTGCTTTTGTTGCTTCAACGTGTGAAGTATACAGCTGTAATGAGTTGTTGCTTGCTGTAGTGAGATGTTGCTTGCTGTAAAAACTTGCAAGTCACTTATGTTTATGTCACCATGATGTCATATGATGATGTCATTCCATTTCACATGTGACTTAATACATTTCATGAGATATTTATCTTTTGATGGGCTTTTCTCCAAATGGATCGAATCTTTCAACACCCTAAGATAACTTCTCATGTTTTAATGCCATGCATTCCTTTTTGCTTTCTTGCCTTTTGATGTAAATGTTTCATTGTATCCAGAAGGTTCATGGAACAGTGACCAGAACGTTCTCGTAATGTTCTCATGAAACAATTCTCACAAAATGGATTAGTAGATAACAAGATGAAATAAATTTAATATGTTTATAATCTTTAAAACATCAAATAAGGATGTTCTCTTCACTTTGTATGACCAGAATGTTCTTTGTAAGAACATGAGAAACCTTTCTCAAAGTCAAAATTCCTTTGATTGATTTCTATTCTCCCAAATCATATCTTGAATAATGATGGAAGATTCTTGGATCATCCTAATTCTTTTATGATAGAATCTTCGTGCATATTATCATGAATTTTCTTTCTTGATAATTCTCCAATTAATGAATGGCTTAATGAATAGTTCATTCATGGATTGGTTTCTCTTCGGAGTTGATTCTAATCATTTCGATGAAGTAATGAGAATAATTTCAAGTGTAATAATCATCTTCATTGTGAGAACATTTTTTCATCAAAGTTGATAATGTTCTCTTCTTTATGAGAAGACAATATCTTCTTGGAATTATTTTGTTGATGATGCAATTCTTCTCATAATTCTTCTAAGTGATTCCACACAATGTTTCTTGTCCATTGAGTATCTTTGAGATGTTTTAGTTTAAGCATGCATGTAGTCATGAAGGTAAAATCAATCATTCTCTTGAATGAAACTTTTATGCCTTTTCCTTAAACTCTTTTAGAAACTATTTGAAGATCATTCTTGAATCTTCATATCTTGTAGATACTCAAGGTATGTAACAAAAACTCAATCTGTGTTTTGTCACATGACTTTTAAGAGTGATCTTGTGTACCATTCAAATATTAACCCTTTATTCCTCGAATTTTTAAGGCTTTATTGAAAACCATGTGGTGACGAGGATGAGTCAATTGATAGTAAAATTCATCTTCTTGTTGAATCTTCGATCAACACTCTTTTGATTCAAACAATATTCTTTTTATATCTTCTTTGAGCTTGTGATGCTACTGTTTTGGTAATCTTCCACTGAGTATATATATGCACTTGTAAGAGACTTCTTTCTTGTCTACTTCTGTGAAAAGACTTAAGTGCAAACATCAGTAGATCACCATTCATAAAACTTTAGCCTTTATTCCATAAGGTTTGTTATCATTAAAACATTCATCAAAAAGATTTTTGTTTCAACAATCTCCCCCTTTTTGATGATGACAAACCTCTTTTGAATAAATCTTAAGTTTTATGGATGTGTATAATAAGAAATGTAAGAATGTTTGTAGATATTAAATTAAGCTCCCCCTAAACACGTGCAAGAGTTTAATTCTTATCATTCTAATTAAACTCCCCCTAAACATATGCAAGAGGTTAATTTTTACATTCTTCATTGATTAAATTCATCTTGGAGTTTTCTCTCCATCCTATGTTACTCTCTCATCACATATATATCTCTCCCCCTTTTGGCATCTATCAAAAAGTATTGGGTATGATATATAAAAAAATGAAGTACAGATGTGAAAATAAACAATAGAAAGATATTGCACATAAGAATCATGTTTTTGAGAAGTAATACTCTCCTATCAAACTTAATCAAGCATGTATCATGATTAATATGTATTTCAGTTAATACATGAATAATGACAATTATGATCAATTGATCATATTCAACATTTTTTAAAATCGAGAGAAAATGATTCATTAGTGGAAGCGATGAAATCAGAGTTATTTAACACAATGTCAAAAATATTTCTCTCTTCAAAAGATTTTCATGTTGAGGATTTTTCTAAATATTTTCAAAGGGTAAACATCTTTAAATGATAATTATATGCAAGATGATTTGCTCATTATAATGGAAATCAATTACATGTATTTCACAAGAATTTGAAAGACACACATGTTTTCAATCAAGTATATGATTAAATTTATTTGTAAGTGTGCATGTGTGAGTTCTCTTAATGCGACATATTTATGCACAAACATATATTGATACGCCATTGATGTATACATCTCTATTTTTGTCTTCATTGTTTGCAGGTGCAGCAAGGTAGACATTCAACAATGCTTAAACCAAATTTTCATGTCATGAACATGTTTTAATATTAGTTTAGGTACAAAATATGCAAATCTTTTCTTTCTTAGAACAATTTTGAATCACACAATTCATTCTCATATAAAACAATTATATGACTTCTTTGTTGAAATTCTTTCAACAATAAATCTTAAATTAGAATATTCATTTTAAAAGAAATTGAAGCATGATTTTTAGACAAGACATATCAAAAATCAATTCATGAATATACATATTTAAAATATCATACTTGTGTAAGAACAACATATGATTTGTATTTTAATTATCAAAAACATGATATTTTGACATTTTTCTTGTACTGAATCTCAAGTCTATCTTGCATTATGATTAAGAAGCTAACTTATTTACTTTAGAGTATTCTTGTCATGATGAGAAATATGTTTTCTACAAAGAATACAGAAAGACATTCACATACCAAGATATTGATCAATAATGCAATCAATATATATTTAAAACATTGCCAAAAAAAATTGAACTTACACAGTGTTATTCATTTGGCTTTTACATGCAAAATTTTAATTGATTATTGTGACGAGAACATTCTCAACACTTTAAAAAGTTCAAGAACAATTTGTGTTTCTTTTGAAAATATTTCAAAGATAAATCTTAAATTAAGATTTATTTAAAAACATGTTTGGAGACTGAAATTTTTATAATCCATATTAAAATATTTGCAAAAACCATATTCAAAATATATCCCTTAAGAATCAAGAAATGAATATGTTAATGAATAAACTAGAATAAATTTAATAGATATCATCAAATTTCAGACCATTATGAAATATTACCATTAAGATATTTTTATGATCCTGTTCTATGGCCTATCATCACATGTCATTTAGGAACAAAATTTTGATGAACCATTAGAATGATTTCATTTAAGAATGCGAAGAGATGAATTTTGTCAAAATGATGTTGAATCATTTAATATTCATCAAGATATTCCATAAGAGATGAGTGTGAAATTAAAGAGAGTTATGCAAAAGTTGTTCTTGACACAACATCAACTCCTTGTTCAATTTAGAACACACAATTTTGTTTTAAATGCATTCTTAACATGTCTTCTCAAAACATAAAGCATTTAGGCTAGGAATTAGACTTATGCATATATTAGACATCACAGCAATTAATGCATACAATTAAGGTTTGAAGTCACACAAATTTGGAAATGATTTTATCGTGTATTTCTAAGAGCATCCAATCATTCATAACAGAACATTGCATATCAATAAGTATTATAAAGTTTATAAATGAGTGTACCTTTTTGGATGACTTTTCTTTGAGATTTAATGAGTATAACATGATTCTCTTTCTCATACCTTTTCCCTTTTGGATGGAGAATTTCAAGCATCAATAAGCATAACCTTTTGAAGCAGATTGATCATTAGTAGCTTTATCTTCTTCTCCTTCTTTTAGAATGAGCATCATTCTCATGTCATAAGAATAATTTTTGTTCAACTCTTTCTCATGTAAGCTCTTTTCATATAGATTTTTAGAACTTGGTCATTTAATCATGACTTAGGATCAACCTTTGATATGTTTTGGATAAAATAAAGTGAAAAACACAAAGATGTATTGTTCATGACTTTTCTCCAAAAGTATTTATAACACTTTTCAAAAACTCTAATTTTGATGGAAAGTTTTTGAACAAAATAAATCATGTCAAAAATAATTTTATGATCATTCCTTAAATAAATGATATTTGAGGTTTTTCATTTTGAATTATTTAATAAAGAATTTTTAGAACGATTTTAAGCAATCATCCTTAAACCCTTTTTTTTTAAAAAATAAACTCAAATGACTTTTGGATAACACTTATCTATTACAAAGCCATAAGACTTGTAGTTTTGATAAGATTCCAAATAAATCTATGTGAAGAAATTCAAGAGAGTTTTAATTAATTTCTTTGAGAAGAGAATTACTCTTGACTTATTTTTCTAGAACACAAACTTCACATATTTAGTTATTTTCAAAACAAAATTTTGAGAGACCTTTTCTTATATCAAATTTGAATATTTTGTACTTTGATATAGAAGTAGTAAAGATCACAGAGATGATTTTTGGATCAAAAGTATAACCTAATCTTGCAAATTCTTGAGTGGAATTTATGTGTGTGTGGTGAGGATTGTGCTTGTACTTACAATGTGCACAAATGAGTGTAGTTAAGCTGCATGGTTAGTGACATAAATATACTTTTCTTGTAGAAAAGAAATACAAAGATATCATAATTACACTATTTCACACAAATGATTTGTTTTTGTAAAACTCTAGAGGGTAAATGCATTGTTAATTATTACTTACTGGTTTAAAAAAAATACACAAACAATACCAAAACTCTATCATAAAATATTTTTTAAATGAATGACATAGATTTGAAAATACATAGGTTTTCACATGTGTAGTTTGATTTTGAGATACTTTTTAGCTATCTCAAAGTAAACTTGGATACATGACACAAATTGTTGTTTATCTTTCAAACATGTAAATACAAAATTTTGTTTGATTTTTACTTAATTAAATTGTTATTAAATTATAAAGTTAAAAACACCACAAATAAGGTAATCATCAAATAAGATTATAAGTGAAAGAGCATAGGTAAAATTGTGAGTGTGTGAGCATCAAATGTTGCAAATAACCAAGTTAATGATATTTGTCACTTGTATTTAGTTTGAGAATCATCATTCTTTTGATCTCCAAACTAATTTCTTGAGCATCAATTTTCCAAGAATCAAGGCTTTCCCTAAATTTTTAGAAGACATTCCTGCATCACAAATTGGTAATGATTTTGGTACCCATATTGATTTGGGTCCTTGGAGGTTAGTGTTTATCTTCTCAAGAGAATTTTTCTTACGATCACATTGTGATTTAAGATGATCAGATTTGTTGTAAGAAGAACATACTCTTCTACCAATCTCAGCCTTTTGAGACCATTGTGATTTAGTGTGAAAAGATGATTCAAATCTTTTATGATAAGACTTTTCAAATATAATCTTTTCAAGTCTTTTCTTATGATAACAATTTGAGGAGAGGTGTCCATATTTATATGAACATCTTTTTCTAATTTTATCATCCTTCCTTTTTGATGCAAAAAAGTTTTCATAAAGCTTTTGTTTTGGAGAAGTTTTGAAGTTTAAACCAACTTTGTTAAATATCTCCATTTCAGATCCAATGATCTTTTGAGAGGCTTTAGTGGATTTTCAAACTTGGTTAAACTATTTTTCAATTTATCAACTTCTATTTTTAAAATAACATTTTCGTCCTGAGTTCCAGAACGTTCTGAAGGATGATTTTTGAGATTTTTCTCAATGAGAATCTTTTGTTGTTCAGACATTCTAAAATGAGATTTCTGCAATTCTTGAATAGTTTGAAGATATTTATCATTCAAGATTTGTAGTTTTTCTTTTTCTTTATTTATCTCAGAAATTTGTTCTTTTAATAAAATACATTTCTCAGATAGAATGTTTGAATCATATAGAAGATTATCAAAATCATCTTCCATTTTTGTGCAGAAAAGACAAGGTTCAAAAGTTGTTACCTTTTCATTTTCCTTGCGTGCTATTAGACACATGTTGGTTTCTTCTTTTATTTTTGAGTTATCAAAGTTAACTCGAGTTGCCATCATAGATTTCTTTTTACAAATGAATCTTCTTTGTTCTTTAGTTTTGAAATGGACGAGCTTGTTCCATCTACGACATGAACTTTGATTTGAAATTTTTGAAATCACTTCTTCCCAAATCTTTTCCTCTTACACTGTGAAGTGCTTAAACCTTAGAGGCAGGCTCTGATGCCAATTGAAGTGGAAGAAATAGTCACAAGAAAGGGGGGGTTTGAATTGTGACCCATTTAAAATTACTCCTGAAAAACTTAACAAGTTTATATACTCAAGAAAATTCTTGGTAATTGTTAGTATAACAAGATTACAGATTTTTAGATAAAAATGTTTGTTTTATCTAGGACCAGAATGTTCTGGATTAAATTAAGTTGCTTTTACTATGGACCAGAATGTTCTGGAGAATGATTAATTAATATATAAGCAGAATGGGTAAAATTATATTAAGCTGTAAAGCAAGGACCAGAATGTTCTGGAGAATGATTAAATAACAGCAGAATGATATTAAGCTTTTAAAACAAGGACCAGAATGTTCTGGAGAATGATTAAATAACTGCAGAATGATATTAAGCTTTTAAAGCAAGGACCAGAATATTCTGGAGAATGATTAATATAAAAGCAGAATGATAAAATAATATTATATGTTGATTTTAAACGTGAGTTTAACTTAAGAATTTGTTTTATCTTGGACCAGAATATTCTGGATGCAGTTGTATGAATTAATCAAGACAATATAAATGATTAAATTAATTAGGACCAGAGAACTCTGGATTGATTGTGATTAATTAGGACCAGAATATTCTGGAGAGATTAATAGATATTATTATTATTGTGATAGTGTGTGTATATCGTGTAATGAAAATAATAGAGAAGGAAAGAGAGAAAGACACAGGAGATTTATCCTGGTTCACCAAACCTGGCTACTTCCAGTCCCCACACCTCGTGTGAGATTATCCACTATAGTATCCTGCTAACAGAAACTTCTGACTAGCACCATAGATTCTTGATCACACCAGATCAGTCCATTACAAACACGTATTATCAACCTCGGCAGGCTTCTACAATTCTTTGCTTTCGCACAAGAAAGGTTGTTACACTTCTTTCCCAAACTATTGTTACGAATAGACTTGAGAATCACAATACACTTTGTATGAAAAAAGATGAATTTTGGATCGAATAAAATTCTCAATACATGTTTGAGATTTTACTAAAAAACTCGAAAGAGTATGATCCAAAAGAAAGAGATAGTTTTTCGATCAAATAAAATACTCAACACTTGTTTGAGATTTTACTAAAAAACTCATAAGAGTATGATCTAGAACTTTTGAGAGAGATGTTGTGAAGAGCTTGAAAGAGAGAGATGTTATTCTTTGCAAACTCTTGCATTTAACTTCCAAAGCCTCTTGTATTTATAGGTGAGGAGTGTCTTGGTGACCAAGGGTGAAAATAGAGCTGTTAGACACGTTTTTTACAGCTGTCTACAGCTTCATTTGATTTCACACTTCTTCTTCAATTCGGCCAGAATGTTCTCAGAACGTTCTGGTTGATTCAGCTTGCTTTTGTTGCTTCAACGTGTGAAGTATACAGCTGTAATGAGCTGTTGCTTGCTGTAGTGAGATGTTGCTTGTTGTAAAAACTTGCAAGTCACTTATGTTTATGTCACCATGATGTCATATGATGATGTCATTCCATTTCACATGTGACTTAATACATTTCATGAGATATTTATCTTTTGATGGGCTTTTCTCCAAATGGATCGAATCTTTCAACACCCTAAGATAACTTCTCATGTTTTAATGCCATGCATTCCTTTTTGCTTTCTTGCCTTTTGATGTAAATGTTTCATTGTATCCAGAAGGTTCATGGAACAGTGACCAGAACGTTCTCGTAATGTTCTCATGAAACAATTCTCACAAAATGGATTAGTAGATAACAAGATGAAATAAATTTAATATGTTTGTAATCTTTAAAACATCAAATAAGGATGTTCTCTTCACTTTGTATGACCAGAATGTTCTTTGTAAGAACATGAGAAACCTTTCTCAAAGTCAAAATTCCTTTGATTGATTTCTATTCTCCCAAATCATATCTTGAATAATGATGGAAGATTCTTGGATCATCCTAATTCTTTTATGATAGAATCTTCGTGCATATTATCATGAATTTTCTTTCTTGATAATTCTCCAATTAATGAATGGCTTAATGAATAGTTCATTCATGGATTGGTTTCTCTTCGGAGTTGATTCTAATCATTTCGATGAAGTAATGAGAATAATTTCAAGTGTAATAATCATCTTCATTGTGAGAACATTTTTTCATCAAAGTTGATAATGTTCTCTTCTTTATGAGAAGACAATATCTTCTTGGAATTATTTTGTTGATGATGCAATTCTTCTCATAATTCTTCTAAGTGATTCCACACAATGTTTCTTGTCCATTGAGTATCTTTGAGATGTTTTAGTTTAAGCATGCATGTAGTCATGAAGGTAAAATCAATCATTCTCTTGAATGAAACTTTTATGCCTTTTCCTTAAACTCTTTTAGAAACTATTTGAAGATCATTCTTGAATCTTCATATCTTGTAGATACTCAAGGTATGTAACAAAAACTCAATCTGTGTTTTGTCACATGACTTTTAAGAGTGATCTTGTGTACCATTCAAATATTAACCCTTTATTCCTCGAATTTTTAAGGCTTTATTGAAAACCATGTGGTGACGAGGATGAGTCAATTGATAGTAAAATTCATCTTCTTGTTGAATCTTCGATCAACACTCTTTTGATTCAAACAATATTCTTTTTATATCTTCTTTGAGCTTGTGATGCTACTGTTTTGGTAATCTTCCACTGAGTATATATATGCACTTGTAAGAGACTTCTTTCTTGTCTACTTCTGTGAAAAGACTTAAGTGCAAACATCAGTAGATCACCATTCATAAAACTTTAGCCTTTATTCCATAAGGTTTGTTATCATTAAAACATTCATCAAAAAGATTTTTGTTTCAACAACTAGAATCCTGTCTTTTTGCTACACTTTGTTCATTGACCTTAACCTTGGGTTGCACAGACTTGACATTTTTCAAACCCTTCAAGTTTAAATGCTCAAGCTTCTGATGACAGATTCTGTCTTCTTCTTCAGACATCCACAAATAGCAATTATCTTCTGATCTACAGCCCCTCATCAGAACCTTACCTTCTTGACCAGTTACCAAACATTCTTTCTTATTGAACTTCACCTTCAAGTCTTGATCACACAACTGACTGATACTGATCAGATTTAAAGTTAATCCTTTAACTAATAACACATCATTTAGTTTTGGTAAACCTTCACAGTTCAAGTCACCAATTCCCAGAATCTCTCCTTTTGCTCCACCACCAAAAGTCACATATATTTTCTTGTGAGGTCTTATATTTTCCAGAAATTTACTAACCCCAGTCATGTGTCTAGAGCAGCCACTGTCAAAGTACCAGTTTTTCTTAGATGAAGCTTTCTGAGAAGTGTTAGCCATTAGACCAATATTATTACTTTTGGGTTTCCAAACCTTCTTGACATTGTTTCTGGATGCAGCAGGTTCAACTCTTCTGTACTGAAAATGCTCAGGATAGCCATATAACTTGAAGCAAAATGGTTTAATATGCCCCTTCTTTCCACAATGATGACAGACCCAGGGATGATCTCTTCTCTTGTTTCTGTTAAACTTCTGAGGTTGCATCTGAGGTTGCTTCTGAGCTTGCTTCTGAGGTCTCATCTTGGATGTCCCAATCATAGGATCATAAGATTCAGCAGCAGGAACAAATTTTCTGTCTGGATTCTTCTGCTTGATGTTCAGACTCTCATCCTTAAATCCTAAACCCTTTTTCTTCCCGTGTTTCTGATTATCAAAAATCTCCTCCAACACATCAGTAGTAGTATTCATCATCCTGGCCTGCTTTTTCATGTTCTCAAGCTGGGAATTTAGTTGGCTCACTTCTTCTTTGAGATCAGAATTTTGTACTAACAGTTCATCCTTCTCAGCTTCCAGTTGACAAATGGTCTTCTTCTGATCCACTACTTGCTTGCAAACTTCTACACTTCTGATGTAGAGATTCTTGTAATTGTCAGCCAGTTCATCATATGAGGGTTTTTCAACTCTGGCTTCAGATACTGATGAAACTTTAGACTCTGAGTCAGACTCTGATAATGTCTCAGACTCTGAAAATGCATCAGACTTTGAACAACCTTCTGAGGCGTTAACCTGAACATCAGTCTTATCTCTTCCAGTTAGGGCAAAAACATTATTAGCAGATTCACTCTCAACATCTTCTTCTGAATCTTCATCAGACCATGAAACAGCCAAGCTCTTCTTCTGCTTCTTAAGAAAAGTGGGACATTCTGACTTGATATGTCCATAACCTTCACACTCAAAGCACTAAACACCTTTTGCTTGATTGCTCTTTTCTTCAGTCTTGGCCTTTTTCAAATCACTATGAGGCTTACTATTGTTGAATCTGATGTTCTGACCTTTGGATTTGGATTTTCTGTCAACAAGCTTCAGAATCTTATTAAACTATCTCCCTAGCACCCCAAGTGCTTCTGATAAGCCATCATCATCCTCATTAAACTCTTGTTGATCATCAGCTTCTGAATTGACTGCAAAAGCAATTCCTTTCCCTTTCTTCTCAGGCTGTTTATAGAAAGCTGTTTTAAAATTCCGTAAGGATCCAATCAGCTCCTCAACCTTCATAATGGAAATGTCATGAGCTTCTTCTATAACTGTCACTTTCATATCAAATCTTCTAGGGAGTGACCTGAGAATTTTTCTGACTATCTTCTCATCTGACATCTTCTCTCCAAGAGACTCAAAAGAATTTGCCATATCCAGGACATTCATATAGAAATCTTGAATACTCTCATCCTCCAACATCTTCAAGTTTTCAAATTTTGTTGTGAGTAATTAAAGTCTGGATAGCTTGACCTTTGAAGTTCCTTCATGAGTGGTCTTCAGTATTTCCTAGGCATCCTTTGCAATGGTACACTGCTTGATCAATCTGAACATGTTCATGTCCACACCATTGAATAGGGCATTCAAGGCTTTGGAGTTTCCAAGAGCCAGATCATCTTCAGCCTTTGTTCACTCTTCTTCTGGTTTCAGCACCTCAGTCTTGTTCCCATCTTTGTCTAAAACAACTGGATGATCCCAACCTTTTAGCACAACTTTCCAAGTTCTGCTGTCAATGGATTTCAGAAAGGCACACATTCTGGACTTCCAGTATTCGTAATTTATGCCATCTAGCAATGGTGGTCTGTTGACATATCCTCCCTTCTTGTCCATGCTTACCAGAAAACTCTTCCCTGGAGCTCACCCAATCACAGGCAGGGTGCCTGCTCTGATGCCAATTGAAATTCTGGCTGGTACTGATAAGGAACTTAACACAGAGTACAAAATACGAAAAACAGAGCACAAACAAAATTAGTTCAGAAGCAGTAATAAATGTACAGAAAGATAAAGGCTCACAGATATTTGTTAACCCAGTTCGGTGTAAATACCACCTACGTCTGGAGGATACCAATTCAGGAAGGAAATCCACTATTGGAATTAATCCTAAGACTCAAGACACAGACCCCCTGTTCCTAGTCTTCTGACTTAATCTCCTATAGTTTTGATTTCTACCTAACACCTGAGTATAAGAAACCCCCTTCTTACTTCCTATCCAAGTAACAGCCCAGTTAATAAACAGCTTCTGAATAACTACCCAGTTTATGAAGAAACACTTTAAACTAACAAAGAATTCAGTCGTACTTAAAAGCTTAGAATGAATTACAACTCAAAACTTCTAAACCAACTCAGATGAGTGGTGTACAAATAAAACCTAAGCTTAAAAACACAAAGACTCTATTTCTCTGATTTCTGATATATTCTTCGTAGTCTTCAACAGGTAGCAGCACATCTCCTTAAATAGGCTTCAGCAGCTTTCTTAATTCTGAATCCAATCTTCTGCAATTGATATGTTTCTGAATTATGAAAGTCTTGAAATGGAAACATATAATTCTGAACCAAATAATTCAAAGATCCTTCAACAATTAAATCAAACATAAATACGAAGCCAATTTTCATAAGATCTTCAACAATTTAATCAGTCTTCTAGAAATACTTCAGCAATAATAAATCTTCAGCAAATCTCCAACAGATACGCACAACATTAATGCATAAAAACCCAGCTTCTGAAATCAGCTTCTGACGGTCAACGCTGGTCAACGTATGAACAGTGTGTCTGAAGTACTGTTCCTGCGTCTGAAGGAGTCAATGCTGGTCAACGTCTGAACAGTGCGTCTGATGTACTGTTTCAGAGTCTGAAGGCCCAAAACTGCGTCTGAAGGTCCAAATTGCTTCTGAAGGCCATTTTAGCTTCTGAACCCCCTCAAATTCGATTTCTTGCTTCTGAAGACTTCTTAAACACATGGAGATGCTTTGCTCGAACACTTTGATTTTACCAAAACATGCAACCAACATCTAAATACTAAACAAGCAGTACCTTGGAATTATGATGCAAACGCCGTTGTCTATGAACCAGAAGGGAAAGCGGAAGGAGAACCTACAAAGGTGATGGAAGGTGTTACCCATATTTCTGAAGCCAGGTGAATGATCCGAAGTGGTTGAATCTTTGCTCCCAAACAGTTTAGAAGAGAAGACAATGAGGTAGTAGAAGAAGCCCAGAAAAGGAAAGAGATGCCCAGTCAAGACAATGGGCAAGAATATGGTGATCATCCAGCATCAAAGGAAGATGATGAGTTCTTGAAAATCATCAAGAGGAGTGAATACAAAATAGTTGACCAATTGAATCAAACTCCTTCCAAGATATCTATCCTTTCGCTACTACTGAACTCCGAGGCGCATAGAAAGGCATTACTAAAAGTGTTAAATCTGGCACATGTAACCCAAGATGTTACAAGTAGACAACTTCGGCGGAATAGTTGCCAATATTACTGCTACTAGCTGCCTAAGCTTTAATGATGAAGACTGACATGTGGAGGGAAAATCTCACAATAAAACAATTACACATATCCACAATGTGTCACGACACTGTCCTTGCAAGAGTGTTGGTTGATACTGGTTCATCATTGAATGTGCTGCCAAAGTCCACTCTCAACAAGATGTCTATTGACGGAGTCTGCTTGAAGCCCAGCTCTTTAATAGTGAAAGCTTTTGATGGGTCTAGGAGATCCATCATCGGAGAGGTATGCCTACCAGTCCAAATAGGTCCGCACACTTTTGATATCACTTTCCAAGTAATGGATATCAACCCAGCTTATAGCTGCCTTTTGGGGCGCCCCTGGATCCATGCGGCTGGAGCTGTGACATCTACCTTGCACCAAAAGCTAAAATTTGTGGTGGATGATAAATTGATCACCGTTGCTGGTGAAGAAGATATCTTTGTAAGCCATCTGTCTTCCTTCCAGTATGTGGAAGCAGGTGAAGGATCTTTGGAAACTGCTTTCCAAGCTTTAGAGGTCGCCAATGCTGTGGCAGGGTATAAGGAAACTTGTGTTAAGGAAGCTAAAGTCCCCGCTACCTTTTGGAAGAATGATACGTTGTTGGCTAAAGGAGGAGGCTCCAAAGGTTGTGAGCAGTTGTGGGATATGCCTATGAAAAGAGATAGGTATGGATTGGGCTATCAACCATCCATAGGAAAGAATGATGTTGCAAGGGTACCCATTGGTAACATTCAAGAAAGTTTCCGCAGTGCGGGTTTTACTAGTGAAGATCAAGTAGCCGTCATTGAAGATGTTCCAGATGATGTGGAGACACCTTGTTTGGTCTACCATTGCTCTCCGAATGCAAGCCTCAAAAACAGGACTGCCGTTGAAATCCCAGAGATATTTTCTTTTTCAAAGTAATTTTTATCATGTTTTTCAACTCCTTTTGCTCTGCCCAAGGCTTAAGAATAACTTTGTAGGGCACCCTTTTATTTCAGATGTTGAATCATCATCAATAAAAAGCATTTTGTTTTCCACTACTCTTTATTTCTTTCTTTTCTGCATTTATTTTTTTAGAAAATGGTAATCTTTTCCCCTCTTTTGTTTTGTTCATCCTTCTAAAATCAAAATCATCATAAAACACATGCAGATCCCTGAATAAACCCATTGAATATGACACCGCTACAATCCCGCATAACCTTGAGCTCCCCATTAACCAAGCTGAAGAGGATGGTGAAAGCGATTGTGAGCTTCCCGAGGAGTTGGCAAGACTGCTAGAGCATGAGTCTAAAGAGATACAGCCGAATCAAGAGCCTGTGGAGGTAATCAACTTGGGAACTGAACATGACCGAAGAGCCTGCAATGGGTTGCCAACTGTTGAGTATTTTGAAGTTGGCTGCATGTTTTGGCAAATCCAATGTGTTGAATAGAAGCATCTTTATGTTTATATCAAGTCTTCAGTTGCAACAAAATTCATTTGAAGCTGTTCAGAAGCTGTTTGGACCTTCAGACGCTGAAATCCACCTTCAGACGCTGAAATCCTTCAGACGAAATAGTGAGTCTGAAGCATCAGACGCACTGTTGAAGTGTTGACTTTTGTTGACTTCTTCAGGAGCTGGTTATTTACATGTTATTTCTGCGCGAATCTTTGCGAGATTTGTCAAGGTTTAATCTTGGATTAATGCTTCTAGAAAGCTGCTTTAATTGGTAAAGATTTAATGAAGATTTGGCTCGTTTTTATGAAGTTCGTATTTTGTTGAAGGATCTTTTCAAAGATACAATGCGGATTTATTTAGCCATTCATAATTCAGAAACAAATCATATTCAGGAGATTGGATGCAGAATTATGTTGGTTGCTGAAGATTATAAAAGGAGAGTTGCTGCCATTATTCAAGATAGACGAATTATTGAAGAAAATCAGAGAAATAGAGTCTTAGAGTTTTAAGCTTTTAGCTTTATTTGTGCACCACTCTTTTGAGTAGGTTTAGAGTTTTTATTGAGTTGTAAATTCATTCTAAGCCTGTAGGTACGAATGAAGGTCTTTATTGAAGTTTTGTTCAGAACTGGGTTTAGTTCAGGTTTGTTTAAGTGACTGGGTTTAGTTACTTGAATAGGAAGTTAGAGGTTTTCTAATACTCAACGTGTTGGGTAGAATTCATACTAGGAGGAAGTTAATTGCTTAGGCTGGGAACTGGGTGTTCAGTGTCTTGGGTCATAAGGATTAATTCCTATAGTGGAATTCCTTCCTGGATTGGTATCCCCCAGAGTAGGAGGTGTTTACTCCGAACTAGGTTAACAAACCTTGTGCCTTTTATCTTTCCTGCACTTTTATTTTCTTGCTTTTGCATTGTGTTTGTGTGTGCTCTGTTTTAGCAAGCTATTGTGCCCTGCATTGTGTTTTTAATCTGTCCAGCCAGATTTTCAATTGGCATCAGAGCAGGCACCCTGCCTGTGTTTTGGGTGAGATCCAGAGTAGTGTTTTCTGGCAAGCATGGATAGAGAAAGAGGTTATGTCAATAGACCACCCCTACTAGATGGCACAAACTATGAATATTGGAAGTCTAGGATGTGTGCTTTCTTGAAATCTATTGACAGCAGGACTTGGAAAGCTGTGATTAAAGGCTGGGATCATCCTGTGGTTTTAGACAAAGATGGGAACAAAACTGAGGTTCTGAAGCCTGAAGAAGAATGGACCAAAGCTGAAGATGATTTGTCACTTGGAAATTCAAAAGCTTTGAATGCAATTTTCAATGGTGTGGACCAGAATATGTTCAGACTCATCAAGCAATGTACAAATGCAAAGGATGCCTGGGAAATTTTAAAAACAACTCAGGAAGGAACCTCTAAAGTCAAGATGTCCAGACTCCAGTTGCTGACTACTAAGTTTGAGAACCTGAAGATGAAGGAGGAGGAAAGCATACAAGATTTCTACATGAATGTGCTAGACATGGCTAATTCCTTTGAATCACTTGGGGAAAAGATGTCTGATGAGAAGATAGTGAGAAAAATCCTCAGGTCTCTTCCCAGAAGATGTGATATGAAGGTTACAGCTATAGAGGAAGCTCATGTTATCACCACTATGAAGGTTGAGGAGCTGATTGGGTCATTGCTGAACTTTGAGACTTCTTTCTGTAAACAGCCTGAGAAGAAAGGAAAAGGAGTAGCATTTGCAGTTAATTCTCATGCTGATGATCAACAAGAGTCTGATGAGGAGGATAGTGATTTATCAAAAGCCCTAGTGTTGTTGGGAAAACAATTCAACAAAATTCTGAAGAAGGTTGACAGAAAATCCAAAACCAAAGGTCAGAATTTCAGATTCAGCAATAAGAAGCAACAAACTGATGAGAAGAAGACCAAGTCTGAGGAGAAAAGCAATCAAGCTAAAGGTGTGTAGTCCTTTGAGTGTGAGGGCTATGGACATATCAAGTCTGAATGTCCTACTTTTCTTAAGAAGCAGAAGAAAAGCCTAGCTGTCTCATGGTCTGATGATGATTCTGAAGAAAATGTTGTGAGTGAATCAGATAAATGTAATACAAGTCTGATGGTCAAGTTAATGTCTCAGAAATCAGTAGCCAATTCAAAGACTGAAGCTATGTTAGAGTCTGAAACTCTTTCAGAGTCTGACTCAGAGTCTGAAGCTTCATCTGTGTCTGAAGTTGCAAAATCCTCATATGATGAACTGGCTGACAACTACAGAAAGCTTTATACCAGAAGTGCTGAAGTTTGCAAACAAGTTCTGGATCAGAAGAAGGCTATATGTCAACTGGAGGATGAAAAAGGTGAACTGTTAGTTCAGAATTCAGAATTAAAAGAAGAAGTAAGCCAGCTAAATTCCCAACTTGAGAACATGAAAAAGCAGGTGAGGATGATGAATACTGCTACTGATCAGAAATAAAGCTAGATTAGTAGCTCAAGGGTACAGCCAGCAAGAAGGAATTGATTATACTGAGACATTTGCTCTAGTTGCAAGACTAGAAGCAATCAGGTTACTTCTTTCTTGTGTTGTTAATCATGATATCATCTTGTATCAAATGGATGTTAAGAGTGCTTTCTTAAATGGTGTAATTTCTGAAGAAGTGTATGTAAAACAACCTCCTGGTTTTGAAGATATTAAAAATCCAGATTATGTTTTTAAACTTAAGAAGTCTTTGTATGGTCTGAAACAAGCTCCCAGAGCTTGGTATGAAAGACTAAGCAACTTCTTGATTAAAAATCATTTTGTAAGAGGTCAAGTTGATAATACACTCTTTAGAAAAACTGTTAAGAAAGAAATCTTAATTGTGCAAATATATGTTGATGATATCATCTTTGGTTCTACTAATGCCTCCCTTTGCAAAGAATTTTCAAAGTTAATGCAGGATGAATTTGAAATGAGCATAATGGGTGAGCTGAAATTCTTTTTGGGAATTCAAATCAACCAATGCAAAGATGGTGTCTATGTTCATCAGTCAAAATACACTAAGGAGCTTCTGAAGAAGTTACAGCTTGATGATTGCAAACTGATGACAACACCAATGCATCCTACCTGCACCTTAAGCAAAGAGGACAATGGCTCTAAAGTAGATCAGAAGCTGTACAGAGGTATGATAGGTTCTCTTTTATACTTAGCTGCTTCTAGGCTAGATATTTTGTTTAGTGTATGTCTGTGTGCTAGATTCCAGTCAGATCCTAGAGAATCTCATATGACTGCTGTCAAGAGAATCTTTAGGTATCTGAAAGGAACAACTAATTTGGGACTTCTGTATAAGAAATCTCTGAATTATAAGCTAGTTGGATTCTGTGATGCTGACTATGCTGGGGACAGGATTGAAAGAAAGTCCACTAGTGGAAACTGTCAGTTTCTTGGTGAGAATCTGATATCCTGGGCCAGTAAGAGACAAGCAACCATTGCTTTGTCAACAACAGAAGCAGAATACATCTCAGCTGCAAGTTGTAGCACACAACTGCTCTAGATGAAACATCAATTAGAGGATTATCAGATTCATGCAGATAACATTCCAATTTATTGTGATAATACTGCTGCA
Organism: Medicago ruthenica; assembly: GCA_018208015.1. Lineage (NCBI taxonomy): Eukaryota > Viridiplantae > Streptophyta > Magnoliopsida > Fabales > Fabaceae > Medicago > Medicago ruthenica. The sequence continues at coordinate 88,037,735 of CM031371.1, read as the reverse complement.
ATTTGTCTGTCTAAAAATCCAATTCTGCATTCTAGAGCCAAGCACATAGAAATAAAACATCATTTTATCAGAGATTATGTTCAGAAGGGTGTTTTAGATATTCAGTTCATTGATACTGATCATCAATGGGCTGACATATTCACATAACCCCTCACAAAAGAAAGATTCAATTTTATTAAAAAGAATCTGAACATGCACTTTATCTCTTGAAAATGTGCTTGAATCTGAATGAAATCCTTGATTCTGAGTTTATCATAAGCTAAGACTTATCAGACACTCATTTTCTGAGAGTCTGAAGAAAGTTATGCCTGAAAAACTTCAGAGTCTGAAGGATCAGAACCTGGATTTTATGACTTCTGAATCTGATAGGAATCTAATGTTTGGTCAGAATCTGATAAGTATAACCCTGGGCAATGATGATTAAAGCTTTGAAAGTTTGTACTCTATCCCTCCCAAAGTCATCAATATAAAAATGTGATTTTCTGTTTTGATATCTAATGCTAAAATTGCTTAACAAACAATTTCAGTTGGTATCAGTTTGTTTTTAAACTGTTTAGCACAGACACATTTTTCAAATGCTCAATGTGTATCAGACAATGTTCAGCTTTTAGAACTTATTTCAAATGCTATATCTTGGTATCAGCATTAAACCATATTTTGGTATCAGGTTCTGATATAAGTTCAGTAGTATTAAAACTTTCATTTTGGTATCAGGCTCTGATATAACCTTTCAGTTGGTCTATGATCTGAACTACTTTGTTTTAAAAATGAGTTAGACTTGCTCTGATACGGAACAAATTATACTGAACAGCTATGTCTGAACACAGAATGCTCTGATCAGAAGCTCTGAACTTTTTCTACTTCTGAACAACATTCTATTTTCAATGCAAAGTCATATACTCATTTAAAATCAAGTATGCTCTGATGCTCATCTTTGCTGCTTGATTATCTATATGATTGCATAAATATCTCACATGTTTTTCAAACTCTCTTGGAAAAAGGGGAAGAAATTCCTATAGGGAGAGAAATTTTGTTTTTGAAATCCTTCTTTTCTAAAAATTTTTTGTTGATGACAAAAGGGGGAGAAAGTAAAACAAGTATTAAGGCACCTGAGCTCACAATATAAGTTAAATTCTGTCAATATATTAACCTATGAAAGGGGAGTAAAAGGTATTAAAGCCTGAGGCTCTGAACACAAGTTAAAGTTCTGATTGAATTTAACTTATGAGAACTGATTTTAACTCTCAGCCTATGAATTGAAATTCTGTGAGATACATAACTCTTAGTGAGTTAAAATGAATTTAAAATAACTTGGATAAGACTCAGGGAGCTTACAAAACTCATCCTGTGGATTATCAGACTTAGGGGGAGAGCTTACAAACCTCAGAACCTGAAGTCAGCAAGTTATTTACAATTCTGAGTGATAATTTCACTGTATTGTTTTAAGTTGAGTTTAATTAACATGGATAAGAATCAGGGGGAGCTTACAAACCTAACCTTGAGGATTATCAGACCTAGGGGGAGCTTACAAACCTCTCCTGAAGTCAGATTGTTAATTAAACTTAACAACAACTCTGAAATTTTCACATTTGTATTTTAAACTGAACTTAATTAACTTGGATCAGACTCAGGGGGAGCTTACAAACCTCACACCCTGCAGTTAACTTGTTAATTAGGTTAACAACAATTTTCTGATTTAATACTTATGTTTGTCATCATCAAAAAGGGGGAGATTGTTGGAACAAAATGTGTTAAACAACTCTCTTCTGAATTAAGGGGGAGATTGTTGAAACATTATGTGTAAACATATCTCTCTTTATGGTTTTGATGATAACAAAAGTGTTAAATAGAAAATTGGTTATTTGCTAATGCTTTGTTCAAGTGATTTCAGAGCCATGTGTTTAATGATCAGAATTTGATAATGGTTATGGAAGAACAAGCTTAGAGCAAGAAAGGAAAGCTTAGAAGCAATGTTGCAAAGCTGGAAGAAAACTGGGTCTGAAGAGTGCTCCTGAAGTGGTGCCTCTGAAGTGAGAGTCTGAAGCCTGCGTCTGAAGACAGCTTCTGAAGTCTGAGTCTGAAGAAGTCAACAAAAGTCAACGTTTGAAGACCAGCTTCTGATGTTCAGTACGTGAAGCCAGCTTCTGATGAAGAGAAGCTTCTGAAGGCTGATGTGGCAAGGAAAGCAACTGGTACTGTGCGCATTTAATGCCTGGATGTGTCAGAACAACCCAATGGAACAGTTGTCTCCCTGACTCAAACATTCCCCAGCTTTTAAGGAAAGCAAATTCAAATATGGCTGCTGCTCTGTTTTCTGGAAAAAGTTCAGCACACAATTTCAGCTATCCTAGCTCTCAATTTGCAACGACTCTCTGCTTAATTTCTGCAAGTCTTCAACAGCTCTAATTTCCTCTATAAAAGGAAGAAGATTTGAAGAAGATTTTTGCTAAGACTATTGGATAAAATCTGTCTGAAACTTGCTCTGTTTTGCTGTCAAAACTCAAAGTTCACAAACCTCTTAGAAATTCTTTTATCTGTTGTAACTTAGAATTTCTTAAGGTTAAGAGTCTTAACCTGTGTTGTATTAAGAGAACACCTTTGATATTTTATCAAGTGTTCAACCCAAACTCATTTATTTGTAATTCAGTTTGGTCCCTAAGTCTCAGTCTGTATACTGAGCAATTGTAACCTCATTCCTTTGTGGTCTGAGCTGTTAGTCACATTCTTGTGTGGTCTGTGCAGGGAGTCTTATTCCTTTGTGGTCTAAGCAAGGTTGGTTCATTCCTTAGTGGTCTGAACATTAGAAGTCTTATTCCTTGGTGGTCTAAGCAACTGGAAATCTCATTCCTTTGTGGTCTGAGTAATTGTAATCAGGCTGATTATAGTTGAAATCTCTTGTTGGAAAACAAGGAGATTGGACTACTTCCTACATTGGGAAGGAACCAGTATAAATCTTTGTGTGTCTCTCTTTCCTTCTCTATTTACTTGTTAATCCGCTGCAAACACTCTTTGAAAATAGTTCAGAACTTGTTTCTGAACTAATCTTAAGTTTTGAGAAGAAAAGAACCAAGTTTTTGAGTCACACAATTCAACCCCCCCCCCTTCTTGTGTGTGTTTTTCTCACCTTCAGATGTGTTTCTGGAGTTTTCAGGTTCAGATGTTACTTGTTTCAAAAGTTTCAGATGTAAATTCACTGCAGTTCAGTAGTAAGGGGGAGTTTGTATGAGAAGCTGAGTTGCAGGGGGAGTGTTGTTGGAGCTAGAATGTTTGGTTATGTGTTTGTGAAGCTTCAGGGGGAGTGTTCTAGTGTTGATCAGAGAAGCTGGAGTGTTCCTGTGATGTTCAGAAGCTGTTATGTGTGCTTCAGGTGTTCAGAAGCTGAAGCTGTTTGTTTAACATAGCTGTATCCGCTGCTACAAACTCTGAGCTATGTTATGTTTGATTGATTTTGTGGATTTCTTCATTGTTGAGATTGTTTGTGTTGAATTGAAGAGCTCATCATTTGTGAAACATTGGTTTTAGCCAAAAATTTGCCAAAAGGGGAGATTGTTGAGTATTTTGAAGTTGGCTGCATGTTTTGGCAAATCCAATGTGTTGAATAGAAGCATCTCTATGTTTATATCAATTCTTCAGTTGCAAGAAAATTCATTTGAAGCTGTTCAGAAGCTGTTTGGACCTTCAGACGCTGAAATCCACCTTCAGACGCTGAAATCCTTCAGACTCTGAAATAGTGAGTCTGAAGCATCAGACGCACTGTTGAAGTGTTGACTTTTGTTGACATCTTCAGGAGCTGGTTATTTACATGTTATTTCTGCGCGAATCTTTGCGAGATTTGTCACGGTTTAATCTTGGATTAATGCTTCTAGAAAGCTGCTTGAATTGGTAAAGATTTAATGAAGATTTGGCTCGTTTTTATGAAGTTCGTATTTTGCTGAAGGATCTTTTCAAAGATACAATGCGGATTTATTTAGCCATTCATAATTCAGAAACAAATCATATTCAGGAGATTGGATGCAGAATTATGTTGGTTGCTGAAGATTATAAAAGGAGAGTTGTTGCCATTATTCAAGACAGACGTATTATTGAAGAAAATCAGAGAAATAGAGTCTTAGAGTTTTAAGCTTTTAGCTTTATTTGTGCACCACTCTTTTGAGTTGGTTTAGAGTTTTTATTGAGTTGTAAATTCATTCTAAGCCTGTAGGTACGAATGAAGGTCTGTTATTGAAGTTTTGTTCAAAACTGGGTTTAGTTCAGGTTTGTTTAAGTGACTGGGTTTAGTTACTTGAATAGGAAGTTAGAGGTTTTCTAATACTCAACGTGTTGGGTAGAATTCAGACTAGGAGGAAGTTAATTGCTTAGGCTGGGAACTGGGTGTTCAGTGTCTTGGGTCATAAGGATTAATTTCTATAGTGGAATTCCTTCCTAGATTGGTATCCCCCAGAGTAGGAGGTGTTTACTCCGAACTAGGTTAACAAACCTTGTGCCTTTTATCTTTCCTGCACTTTTATTTTCTTGCTTTTGCATTGTGTTTATGTGTGCTCTGTTTTAGCAAGCTATTGTGCCCTGCATTGTGTTTTTAATCTGTCCAGCCAGATTTTCAATTGGCATCAGAGCAGGCACCCTGCCTATGTTTTGGGTGAGATCCAGAGTAGTGTTTTCTGGCAAGCATGGATAGAGAAAGAGGTTATGTCAATAGACCAGTGCCGAAGAAAGATGGTAAAGTGGGAATGTGTGTCGACTACCGAGATCTGAACAAAGCAAGTCCCAAGGATGACTTACCATTACCTCACATTGACATGTTGGTAGACAATACAGCCCGGTTCGCGGTTTTCTAATTTATGGATGGATTCTCCGCCTATAATCAAATCAAGATGGCTCCAGAAGACATGGAGAAAACTGCCTTTCGGCTTGAAGAATGCTGGAGCAACCTAGCAAAGGGCAATGATGGCTCTTTTCCATGACATGATGCAGAAAGAAATAGAGGTCTATGTAGATGACATGCCAGCTCCTCGTGCTGAAAAAGAAGTTCGTGGTTTTCTAGGGAGACTGAACTACATCTCTAGGTTCATTTCTCATCTCACCGCTACTTGCGAGCCAATCTTCAAATTGCTACGTAAGGATCAGGACATCATATGGAATGAGAATTGCCAAGGGGCATTTGAAAAGATCAAACAATACTTGCAAGAACCACCCATCTTGATACCGCCCGTTCCTGGAAGACCTCTCATTATGTACTTAACAGTATTGGAGGAATCCATGGGATGTGTGCTGGGGCAACATGATGAATCTGTGAACCATTCTTTTCTGTAAAGCACATTTTACAATTCTATGCAATTTACTTTTCATGTAAATTTATCTTTCAAGCACTTTAAATTCCATGCAAAGTTTACTGCCTTTCATTTAAATTCTCGTCATTTACCTGTTTCGATCGAAACAAAGTGTTTGTTTATTAAAATTTATTTTCCTTGTTGCTTGTAATCCAAGTGACTTGTATATTTAATTTTCCCAAAACAACAATAAATGTTTATGCGTAATGAACATTCAAACAACTTAAAGAATTCAAACAAAGTACTATGCTCCTGAGATTCACTAGTTGGTCTCACAAGCAATTAACCCAGACTAGCGGTTGTTTACCAAACTTCAGCGTAAACAAATTGGCACGCCCAGTGGGACGTGTGCTTTATTTGAATCTTTTCTAAAAAATATTTTCGTTTGGATTTGCAAGTTCTATTTCTGCATTCTTTCTGGAAATTGCGTTAGTGCATGTTCTTGAAGAGTGGGAAAATACTCCCTGAAATGGTTAGACCACCACCCAGAAATACGAGCACAAATAATATGGAAAATGCAAATATGAATGATAGCAATAATATGTCCGCGCCTTCGAGTATCGAACACTTCGAGTGAAGTTGTTGCGAATGTGACTGGAGCAACCATATCCGCTCCCAGTTCTTCGACAATGGGTGTCACTATGCCTATCAATGCGTCAACAACGATGCCTTTCACCACTGCAGGCCCTGCAGTTTCGATACCCCAAAATGTAGGGAGCCAGTCATCCCCAGTAAGAGGGGGAGGCACAATCGGCTCTACGTTCAGCATGCCTTTTTCACAATATATGAATCAAGGCAACAGTAGGAATGTGCCATATGGTATGCCTACAGCACTGATGCAAGGCTTACAAACTAACCCTTCATTATTTTCAGAAACTGTGCCTGGCGTTTACTCGCCTATAAACCAGGGTTTGGCTTCTAGTTCTGTTAATCGAAATGCAGCGCCACCATTAACTAATACATCCTTGATGTCTTTAAGGCAACAAATGGATGAAAGTAATCATGATATGGTTAATATGTTGACACAACAAATTGGTACAGTGTTTAATCCTTTGATACAAAATACTAACCAGACTTATCAATTGTTAGCCACCCAGATGGGTAGGATGGCTGATTTCTTTGGGGCTCCTCATGTTCCTAATCAACCAGTCCCCCAGATTCAGAATCTAGCACCCATACAAAACGTCCAAATACCGAATAATGCTATGGTGCCTATGCCCAATAACATAGTGGTACAGCCTAATCAAGGACAATTACAAGTGGTTCAAATCGAGCCACAAGTCCAACCACAAGTCCAACCACAAATCGAACCAAATCCAGGGTTAGTCTTAGTAAATCGAAATCAAAATGCTGATGAAGTGGTTAGAAATGTCCAACAAAATAACTTAGGGGCACGAAATAACATAGCAAATTTGGTCGAAGCTATCTTAGTCCAAAATGGTCTGAATGTAGGTTTACATAGGCCAAACTTTGTTTCTGCCTTGTCAGAATATGTGCTTCAAACTGAACTAACAAGGGGTGTCAAAATCCCAAAATTCACCAAGTTCGCTGGTGACACTAGCGAATCAACTGTTGAGCACATTGCAAGATTTCTGACAGAAGCAGGAGACATAGCAAACAATGAAAATTTAAGGATGAAGTACTTCCCAAATTCTCTAACAAAAAATGCTTTTACATGGTTTACAACCCTCCCTCCACATTCCATACATAATTGGAATCAATTAGAGAGAGTTTTCCATGAACAGTTTTACATGGGACAATCAAAAATAAGCCTTAAAGAATTGGCAAGTGTTCGACGGAAAGCACCTGAATCAATTGATGATTATCTGAATAGATTCAGACTTTTAAAGGCAAGATGCTTCACCCAAGTCCCTGAACATGAATTAGTCGAAATGGTTGCTGGTGGCCTAGACTATTCGATTAGAAAGAAATTAGATACTCAGTATTTAAGGGACATGGCTCAGTTGGCTGATAGAGTTCGACAAGTCGAACGGCTAAAAGCTGAAAAGGCTAGAAATTCTAAATTTCACAAGAGGGAAAAGGTTGCATATGTCGAAGCAAATGACAGTGACCAAGAGTTCGATATCACTTATGAAGATATCGAAGACAATGAGGTTGATTTAGCAGAATTAAAACCTGGACCTCCTTTTGTCTGTAAACTCCTTAAACCTTCGAATGGGAAAAATCCTGTTGAACCTAAAAATGATAAATTTGTGTCTAAAACTTATACATTTGACATAACCAAATGTTATAAAATAATTGATTTATTAGTCACAGATGGCCAGATTATTGTTCCTAAGGGCTTAAAAGTACCCCCAATCGAGCAGTAGAAGAAAAGGGGTTATTGTAAATTTCATAATTTCCTTGGCCATAAAACCTCACGTTGTATTCTTTTCAGGTATTTGGTTCAAAAGGCTCTCAATGAAGGGAGACTCAAATTTGGTGAGAAACCAAAGACCACTCAGGCGAATGCTGAAACGCCTAAAGTTGTTGAGACTCTCTACGCAGAACCTCAAGGAATAATGATGGTCGAAGCAATGGAGGTGTCTCAGGTGCAAGTTCAAGATATATCTGAAGAAGACTACAACGAACAGATGAAAGTTGTGTATCCTCAGACTGAAGAGGATTTGATCGATTTCTTGAACAGATGCAAACTCGAAAGCAAGAGTGTAATGCTGTGTCCTCGCTGCAGTGCAGTATGTGATAGAGAGGCTACTGAGGGTCTCAAGAAGTACCAAGTTGTCAACAAGGGGGCAAAGCAAAACCAGCGTTTCGATAAAGGTAAAAGGGTTATGGTGCAGTCGAACAACAACCAGAAATCCGGTCGAAAGAATACTTTTGTTCCTCCTGGTTCAATTCCTGTCGAAAAATGGATGCACCAGGGACTCATAAGGTTCAACAAAGGAGCCATGGAAGTGGGTGGTTCCAGTGGAATGAAACAAATTGGCCCACAGGAGGCTAATAGGTACTCTTATAGGAATAATTACAAGGGTAAGAATCCTATGACAAGGACCCAATGGCGCAGGTTTCAGCGTCAAAAGAAATTGGCTCGACAGAATCTGCAGACTGGCCAATATAAAGAAGTGTCTAGGAGGCCAGCAAAAGAAAGACTCCTTCCTCCAGTGGACGAAGACAAGATGGAAGACGAGGATTTGCTGGATTCTGAACCTGATTTCGATGTCATCTGTGTGGTATCTATCTTGCCATCTGAGTATGATGTCCAATCTGAGGTTACTGAGATCGAAGGTGAATTTGATCATTTTGATATGGCTGACCCAAAGCCAGTATGTTACTATGTTATGAACAATGGCTGCGTCGAAGAACAATTAGCTTCTTTCGAGAAGCCAAGCCTTGGGATGAAAAGCCATCTCAAACCTCTTTTCATCAGAGCAAAAGTTGAAAATGTTGGGATCAACAAAGTGCTCATAGATGGGGGAGCAGCTGTCAACTTGATGCCTCGATCTATGCTCTACAAGATCGGGAAACATGACACTGATCTATCTGCCCACAACATTGTGCTCTCTAATTATGAGGGCAAAACTGGCTATTCTTTGGGAGCCATACAAGTTGATGTTGCTGTAGGCAGTATAGTTCGACCAACTCTATTCCTGGTGGTACAGTCCAAGGCTAACTTTAACCTGCTATTAGGAAGGGAATGGATCCATGGAGTTGGGGCTGTACCATCTACTCTCCACCAGAAACTTATTATTTGGAGGGAGGATGGGATTGTTGAAAACATAGAGGCAAATCAAAGCTTCTATAGGTCAGAGGTTGACATTGTTACTCCACAAACCTTTGACAAAAACTTGGCTAATATAGCACCTTGTGGTGACAAGGAATCTGCTTTCGAGCCAAGTGACAGTGTTATCCATTCTGTCAAGCTTCATCCTACCCATGGCTTTATATGGGAGAGGGAAGAAATTGATGCTGCTTCCTCTGAAGATGGAGTCATTCCACCAACTGGGTGGAATATATATGAAGATTACTATGACTGAGGCCACTGCATGGGCCAGGATTACGGCTTATATGGCCGAAAATAGATTAAATACGGCCCTTGAGGCTGAGTTTCAACAAAATATGGAAGTTGAAGCCAAGATCGAAGATCAGAAAATCAAAGAAACAAAGGATCGAAGACTTGACTGCATTTATGATGATGAGCCACTGGGTTTTGAGAAGGATCCTATGAGTGAGGCGCCAAAGATGCAGGCACAAGATCCTTTGGAGGAGATCGATATTGGAGATGGCTCAATCAAAAGGCCAACTTATATCAGTGCCAATATCACTTCAAGTCTAAAAGAAAAGCTGGTGCTTCTTCTTAAAGAATTCAAAGACTGCTTTGCTTGGGATTATAACGAAATTCCTGGGTTAAGCAGACAAATGGTCGAGCTGAAATTACCTATTAAAGAAGGAAAGAGGCCAGTAAAACAATTACCAAGAAGGTTCGCACCAGAAATCATGTCCAAGATCAAGGAAGAGATCGAAAGGCTGCTGAGGAGTAAATTCATCAGAGCTGCCAGGTATGTCGAATGGTTAGCAAATATAGTCCCTGTTATTAAAAAGAATGGAACTCTTAGAGTATGCATAGATTTTAGGGATTTAAATAATGCTACACCTAAAGATGAATATGCTATGCCAGTAGCAGAAATGTTGGTAGATTCAGCAGCTGGCTTTGAATTTCTAAGTATGTTAGATGGTTACTCTGGTTATAACCAGATATTTATTGCTGAAAATGATGTGTCAAAAACAGCATTTCGATGCCCTGGTGCATTAGGCACTTATGAATGGGTTGTTATGCCTTTTGGTTTGAAAAATGTTGGGGCCACTTATCAAAGGGCCATGAATTCCATGTTCCATGATTTTATAGACACATTCATGCAAGTTTATATAGATGATATAATCATCAAATCCTCATCTGAAGATAGCCATTTGGATTACCTTAGGCAGTCTTTCGAACGAATGAGGAAACATGGATTAAAAATGAATCCATTAAAGTGTGCTTTTTGTGTGCATGCAGGAGATTTCCTTGGTTTTGTGGTGCATAAAAAAGGCATCGAGATAAACCAGAACAAGACAAAGGCTATTCTTGAGACAAAGCCTCCTTCGACCAAGAAACAGCTTCAATCTTTGCTAGGAAAAATCAACTTCTTGAGAAGATTCATTTCGAATCTAAGTGGCAAAGCTCAAACTTTTTCGCCATTGCTTCAACTCAAGAAAGATGAACCATTCCAATGGGATGAAGAGCATCAAAAGGCTTTCGATGAAATTAAAGAGTATTTGATTAAGCCTCCTGTACTAATGCCTCCTAGTCGAAACAAAGCTATGAAGTTGTATATTGCTGCGTCTGACAAGACCATTGGGAGCATGTTGGCTCAGGAAGATGATAATGGCGTGGAGCATGCAATTTATTATCTTAGTCGTGTATTAAATGATGCAGAAACTAGATATACTGCCATAGAAAAACTTTGTCTTTGTTTGTATTTCTCTTGTATTAAACTTAAGCAATATATAAAGCCTGTTGATGTTTATGTGTATTCTCATTATGATATTATTAAACACATGTTATCGAAGCCTATTTTGCACAGTAGAATTGGAAAGTGGGCTTTAGCACTAACAGAATATTCTTTAACCTACAAGCCCTTGAAATCTGTTAAGGGCCAAATTGTGGCAGATTTTATTGTGGATCACTCAGTGATCGAAATGCCTCAAGACTATGTAGATACTGAACCTTGGATTTTGTATTTTGATGGTTCGAAACATAAACATGGAACTGGGATTGGAATTTTAATAATATCCCCCGCAAAAATCCCAACTAAGTTCAAGTATAAAATTAAAGGTCTTTGCTCTAATAATGAGGCTGAATATGAACCTTTAATCACAGGCCTTGAAATTTTAATTAGCTTGGGGGCAAGGAATGTTAACATAAGGGGTGATTCAGAGTTAGTGTTGAGACAATTAACACAAGAATACAAATGTGTGAAAGAACACTTGGCAAAATATTTTGTTATAGCAAGTTCTCTTTTGAATCATTTCGATTATATTAATATTGAACATGTACCTCGACTAGAAAACCAAGAAGCAAATGATTTAGCCCAAATAGCTTCAGGGTACAAAATGTTGAAGGAAAAATTAACTCAGTTGATCGAAATAAAAGATAAACTGGTGTTACAAGAGCCATTGAGCACTAAATTGTCAATGCCAAAACTTGTGGGGGCAAGTACACCACAAAATAATGAGGATGAAAACGTGGATGATCTTCAGGAAAAAATTCAAATTTTTGCCATTGACAATATGTTGGATAATGATTGGAGAAAATCCATTGTTGAATATTTGGAAAATCCAATAGGTAACGCGGCTCGAAAGATCAAATATAGGGCTTTGAATTACGTGATTATGGGAAATGAATTGTTTAAAAAGACTGCAGAAGGAATTTTATTAAAATGCCTAAGTGAAGCAGAAGCATACTTAGCAGTTTCCCATGTTCATAGTGGTGCCTGTGGATCACATCAAGCAGGACATAAAATGAAATGGATTTTGTTTCGACAAGGTTTATATTGGCCTTCTATGTTAAAACATTGCATAGAATTTGCTAAAGGCTGTCAAGAATTCCAAAAGCATGCAGGGATACAGCATGTACCTGCTAGTGAGTTACACTCCATAATCAAACCTTGGCCTTTCAGAGGATGGGCTCTGGATTTAATTGGTGAGGTTAAGCCTGCTTCGTCTAAAAACCAACGATATATTTTAGTTGGAATAGACTATTTTACTAAATGGATTGAAGCAGTGCCTTTACCAAATGTCGATCAGGAGGCAGTAATTAGTTTCATTCAAAACCATATTATTTATAGGTATGGTATTCCTGAAACAATTACCACTGATCTAGGTTCAGTTTTTACTGGACGAAAGATGCAAGAATTTGCTCAAGAAACTGGCTTTCGATTATTAACCTCAACACCATATTACGTGCAAGCAAATGGTCAAGTCGAAGCAGCCAATAAAATTATCATTAACTTGATTAAAAAACATATTGCCCAAAAACCAAGAAATTGGAATAAAACGTTGGATCAAGTTTTATGGGCATGTAGAAATTCTCCTAAGGAATCAACTGGCACTACCCCATTTCGATTGATGTTTAGTCATGATGTTGTACTTCCAGTCGAAATACATTTGCAATCAACCAGAATACAAAAACAAATGGACATACCAATTGATCATTATTGGAAAATGATGTCAGATGAGTTGGTTGATTTAGATGAGGAGAGATTAAGAGCATTAGAAGTCTTGACTAGGCAAAAGGAAAGAGTTGCAAAAGCTTATAACAAGAAAGTGAAGTCAAAAACTTTTAATGTTGGAGACTTGGTGTGGAAAGTCATTCTGCCCATGGATAGAAAAGATCAAACCTTGGGCAAGTGGTCCCCAAATTGGGAAGGGCCATTTAAGATAGTTCAGATTTATTCGAACGGTGCTTATGAGTTAGAGGAGTTGACTCCTGATCAACGTACTTTGAGTATAAATGGTAAGTATTTGAAAAGATATAGACCAGCGCTGCAAGAGATTCGAATAAATCAAGAATAGTTCGAAAAGCAAAATACTAAAGTGGCAACATGCGAAGATGCCAGTAAAATAAAAGATTCGAATTAAAATGGTGGGTTTTATCCCTCACCATACAAAGGTCTTATCTTGGATTTTTATCCATCATAAAGTGCTAAGATTTTATTCCAATTACAAAAGAAAAAGTGACACGTTGATCTTGAAGGGCCTTCATTTCGAATCCACTTCTGAGTCTGATGAACGAAGGTATTCCTTGTTTTCATCATAGGTCGAAATGAACTATGCCCAATCAGGGTCCGTACTATCAGACTCTGAGGAGGAAACCTCTGGTTGAGCCTTTGAAGGTGATTCGTGTATTTTCCCTTCAGGAGGAGGGGGAGCTCTGCAAGTTCTTGAACTTTCGCCCTTGGAAGAAGGTTTCTTTATCTTTTTTGAGGAATCAGCAATTTTCTTGTTGTTTTTCTTTCCAGACGTTGCTTGCTTTTCATTGGTGTTCTTCGCAATCTGTTTGCCTTTACCCATGATTTCTCTTTCAAAATTGGTGATGGTTGCTATACTATTATAACTTGCAGAATAGAGTGAGTAAAACGGATAGAGAATGACCATATATATAATGGTAAGATCATTAATAATTCTTCAACTGTTTCCTAATTCTTCTCGGAATTCACGCCATTTCAGTTTGACTGTTTTGGAAACGGATGTTGGACTTATTTTGAAACTAGAGCCAATCAGAGATATGGCTTAATCTTATCCGTTAAGCGTTTTGTTTTAGGCACAATCTTATCCGTTACTAAAAAGAGGGGTTCAGAGTGTATCACGAAAACCAAGTAATCTTCGATATCTGGCGTTTTCGAATGCTAAAATAGGCAAAGTGCTAACGAGGATGATTCGTTACTCGAAGTAAAGATAAGCGCAGAATAAAACTTCAAAGAAAATTGAAATGGCAATTAAAAGAAATTGCCACAAACTGGGCATGTCTTGAACATTACAACCAAAATATACCAAAAGATGTTCGAAACTCATAAAATAAAAACTAAGGTATTACAAATGTTTGACAGACTCCCAGTACAATTTGGTTAAGCTGTTGATCTCTTTATCGAAGACCTGGCGGGCACTCTCCAAGCTCTTAACCTCTTCAAGGATTACTGCAGAAGCACTGTAAGCCTTAAGGCCTTCTCGTCCCTTCTCATCAATTCGAGCCTTAATCGAATTGTCAACATCCTCTTCGAGTTTCTTGCGCTTGGTTTCCTCTTCAGCAATTTTCTGCCTATAGCTGTCAATCTGCTACTGCAACACAATGATATGATTCTCCCAATCAAAGATGTTGTCATTGCAAACCTTGATATCAGGGTGCGCTTCTTTGGCGAAATTTGCTAATCGATCAACTTCAGCTTGTGCAGTTTTCGCTCTTTCGAGCAAAAGGTGATGTGTTCGTTTCTGAGCAGTGAGCCTCATTGCACTGTCCTCATCATGTTGCACAGTTTTGGCCAGTTGGTCAATGATCGATTCGATCTGAAAAACCTTCCCTAAAGTCTCGTCAGTGGTTAAGGGATTGTGGAGTTTCTTCAGAAAGTTCAGATGTCCAAAAGCAGTGGAGGGATTTGCTTTAATTATGCTAGGCACATCTTTCATCACAAAATCTGTAGTCAGTTTCAACAGAAGTGAGTCTTGACGTACGGATGAGTTGATTTCTTCTGCTGACTGAGTCGAATCACTGGCCCTATCACTTGAAGTTGGAGGAGGGGTTTGCTTGGTAAGCAGAAGTCGAAGAGTAGCTGCAGGGTCTGAACTTTGCATATTCACGAATTCTTCTTCAGGCAACCCTAAGCTGGCAGAAAGCTTCGAAGTTGAAGACTCCGGCAAGATTTCTGACCCTCCTACCTCAGCCTCTTTGATAGCTTCATCATCGAATTGGTACTTCTCAGGAGAGGGAGAATAACCCTTGCTCGATTCAGTAGAAACAGCAACCTCTGGTTGCTCAGTATTAGATTCGACAAATGTTCCCCTCCAACCACGAGGACTTTCAGACGCAACTGGTTGATCGGGTTGATCTTCTTTCTGTTGATCTGCCTCAGCAGCAGTTTCTATTTCTACAGGACTGGCAGGCTCTTCAATAAGGGGGCTTGGAATTTTCTCCGCCCATGCAGGAGCGCCCTCTGCAACATGACCTTCCACCTGATTCGAAATATAGACGAAATAAAAAGGATGCTAGCAAAGGCAATCTAAGTCATAAAAAGAAAAGAGATTTGTGGAGAAACCCATACCTCGATCTCTACAATCACGGGATTGGGATTAAATTCTTTAGGAGTCTTAACGCCTCCAGCATCCTCTTTATCTTTATTCTCATGGTCAGCCTTATTATCAACCTCGGTCGAAGCAGGCTGAGATTCAGAAGGAGTTGCCTTTGGTTGATCTTCTGAAGACTTAGAAGATTTTTTCTTCTTCCTCTTCTCAACAGGCTCCTCTGCTTTTCGATCTGCAGCAATTTCAGGTTCGATTTTCTTGTCTTTCTTCTTTTTCTTCTTTTTAGGCTCCTGAGCCTGAGAACTACTTAGACCCGTCTGTTCGACAGACTTGGTGGGTGTTGAGCTAGGGGGCGTTTTCCGTTTCCTAATAAGAGGGATTTCCTCCTCTTCCTATTGTCAAAGAAAAGATAAGAAAGGACTAAAGGGATTGACATTAGATCAAGAAGTAAGGTAGGTAAAGGACATTTGAATGGACTTACTTCTTCTTCATCTATAACATAGATGACCTCGGGTTTTGACTTCTTAGAAGTTGTAGTAGTCTCAGAACTATTATCTCTCTTCCGACTCTGCCATAATCGAAGTAGAAAGAAGTTAGAAAATGTTAGAAATTAAAACAAGGTAAATAAAATCAGTTACCTTTTCTTGTTTTTCCTTCTTTACTTCCTGGATCTTTATGCCAGTCGGCCTCTTGGATTTTTCCCCAGCTCGAGACGATTTTGCACCCTTCTTTGTCACCGGTGCTTTGCCTAAACAGATGAAATCGAAAGGCATAAATAAATAAAACTAGCATATATCAATAAGTGACAAAAAAGTGATTTTGGTACCTCGAGCAGGGAGCTTCGAACGTATGTTCTCGATAATTGGCTGGGAAAAGCCACTTTCTAACCTGGAGATCATAGCTTTAGTGTCTCCAACTGAATGACTAGAAAAATACTTCTCCCACCATTTTGTGAATTCTGTAGTACAGAAGAACGAAGCATTGTATTCGAATGGATGCAGTTCGAACAAGAGCTCTCCAGATGACTTAAGGTATTTCTTAAAAAGCTTATCTGAGAGGTTAGCTCCCCTCAAAACATGTTTGGGGTCTGAAAACATACTCTTGGGTCGAAGTTGGGAAAGCCCAAATTGTCTTGACACTAGATTAGGTTGGTACCCTACCAAGCCTAATTAGTTCGACTTCACCCCAGTTCTGCATGAAAGTATGGAAGGATCCAGGTAAGCTGACCATACTTCATTCACTTCGTCTTCGTTGTCTGGGTCGATGGTTGGGAAATCTTCTGTGAACCAGGCCGGGTCGAACTGTCTCTCATGGAAAGGGGCATGTTGAGGAAGAAAATGCTTGAAGTCCAGGAAGACCTTCATATACTTGAGGAAGAGCTTCTGTGGGCTCTGTTCTAAGGTCTTGGGCGTCAGTCGAAGTGCCCTTTGGCCCTCGATAGAGCGGTTGGCAACTTTTTCAGCATAATCTTGTGGGATGATCAGTCCCATTTCCTTTTCAAAAGTGGCATTAAGCCACAACTGAAGAAGCCACATTGGGCCGGATACTAGGAAGGAAGAACCATCCTTCGATTTTTTCAGGTCATCGCAGGCTTCCCCGATCGAATCATATAGAACGGCCAGCAAAAGGCGCCCAAGTCCAAATATTCTGCCTTCTCCGATCTGCTGGGCCATGGGAATGAATCTTTTTGCCACCTGCAGGGACTTCGAACAGAAGACGAAATGTGACAGCCACAAGGTCAAAAATGCGACGTGTTCTTCGTCTGATACTTCGTCATCATGACCCCTGTTCTCCGCTATATACTTAGCAAACGTTGCCTCTTTAAAATCTACTTTGATATCGTCATTAGTAATGGTGGGGTCATAGGTATCCCCAGTAGGCCTAAGGCCTGTAAGAGCAGCTACGTCAAAAAGGGTCGGAGTAAGCATACCACAAGGAAATTGAAACGTATTGGTTGCACTCTCGAAGAAGTGCAGAGCAGCGATCAGCATCTCTGGTCGATACTCTGGACCAGTCCTGGAAAATTGAATAAGGTCGAAGATCTCATGTCTTTTCCAAAATTCTCCATAGTCACTTTCGACTCGATCTAGCCAAGAGATATAATCCAGGTTGCCTATATAAGGGGCTGATCGAAATAGCTTGCTAGGTTTACTTAGAAAACTGAAGTTATATGGGTCACTCAGGAATATCCTAGGTTCGCAGGTTGTGAACAAAGGAAATACCTTATCCATAGCCTTCGACAGATTTGGCTGGTCCGGAAGAGGTCCACCAAAGGCATAAGTTTGACCATTCACGGAAAACGGGATCATCACGTTCAGCTCCCAAATAGCTTTCTTTGCTGCGTCTCCGTGAGGTTCAGGCACCATTTCTTTGCCATCGTTACTGGTGATAGTGCTTGGCCATTTCCCAGCTATAGGAACCTCCTGGTTTTCTTGAGACATTGTCGAAGAAGACGATAAACAGTTTCGTATGAAGAGGGTTTTAATGGCGAACTGATTGGAATCAGTGCTGAAGGTTTCTGATTCCAAGAAAAGGGTTTCTTTACCAGAAATTCAAGAACAAAAGATTGGGAAAAGAGGCAATAGGTTGGTCTGATTCGCAAGAAGCTATGGAGATTGAGAAGCAAGAGAGTGGGAAGAAGCAAGTTTTGAAAGCAAAACGTCTGAAAAAACGTTCCAATGGTCGTTTTTGGCCTATTTATAGGGTTTAAAAAAAAATAAAATAATAAAATAATAAAAAATCTTTCAAATCAGATTCACTTCGACTTCCTAGTGTGACACGTGTCCCACTTTTACCTAGAAAGTTGGGACTCATGATGATAGTGGGAATCGAGGTGACAGTTACACAGTAAAACGTGCAATCATGACGCCGTTTCAGTAAAACGTGTAGAAAAAGAAAAAATGTCAACTTCTCATCTTCCTTCGATCACGAATCGAAGCAGACATTTTTTGGGGGCAATTTGTTAGCCCATATTTTTGATAAGCTAAAAATATGCTCTAAACACGCATTAAATGCTAAAGAGAATCTTGTCAGATTCTATCGAATTGAAGAGTAAGAAGACTCTATTGGAAACGTTCACAGGTTCAAGAGAATATTTACAAACACAAGGCTAAGGCAAGAAAGAGGGCTTCGAACCATTGGGAAAATCGACCTAGCATATGATCGAATCGAAGCAACAGATTTCTGGACTTAGCACAATTCTGACAAACTTCACAAACTCAGTTCGACTTCGAGCGATACAACCGTTCTAAGGAGCAGTTAGGTGCATGCAGGGTGTACGTGGCAGGACATTTGGCAGTAGGGTAGTGTTCGACCGTTAGGACAGTTTATTTTCGAAAGTCTATATATATAGTAGTTTTTTAGTCAGAAACAAGGTTGCAATTCATTTATACAAAAATCCTTGTAAAACTCAAAGTATCCATGCTATCGAGAGAAACGAGTGAAATGGGATCCAAGTATGAATCTGTGAACCATTCTTTTCTGTAAAGCACATTTTACAATTCTATGCAATTTACTTTTCATGTAAATTTATCTTTCAAGCACTTTAAATTCCATGCAAAGTTTACTGCCTTTCATTTAAATTCTCGTCATTTACCTGTTTCGATCGAAACAAAGCGTTTGTTTATTAAAATTTATTTTCCTTGTTGCTTGTAATCCAAGTGACTTGTATATTTAATTTTCCCAAAACAACAATAAATGTTTATGCGTAATGAACATTCAAACAACTTAAAGAATTCAAACAAAGTACTATGCTCCTGAGATTCACTAGTTGGTCTCGCAAGCAATTAACCCAGACTAGCGGTTGTTTACCAAACTTCAGCGTAAACAGGAATATGAAGCATGCATCTTGGGCCTTGAGGCTGCCATCGACTTAAGAGTCAAGATTTTGGAGGTGTATGGAGATTCAGCCCTAGTCATTTACCAAGTAAAAGGAGAATGGGAAACCCGTCATCCCAAGTTGATCCTGTACCGCGCTCATGTCCTAAAGTTAATAAAGTTCTTCGACGAAATCACCTTCCATCATATCCCTAGAGAAGAAAATCAAGTAGCAGATGCTTTGGCTACGTTATCATCAATGTATAAAGTGAAATTTCACAATGAAGCGCCACTTATAAAGGTAGAGCGCCGAGACGAGCCGACATTCTGTCTATCCATCGAAGAAGCATTTGATGGCAAGCCATGGTACCATGACATCAAGGTCTACCTCAGAGATCAAGAATATCCTGCAAACATTTCGAATAGGGATAAAAAGACTCTAAGATGACTATCAGCTAAACTCTTCCTGGATGGTGATGTGCTCTACAAAAGAAATCACTGACCTGGTTCTTCTCAGGTGTGTGGACAAACATGAGGTAGACTTGCTAATCAAAGAAATCCATGAAGGGTCCTTCGGTACTCATGCCAATGGACATGCAATGGCTAGAAAAATCCTAAGGGCTGGTTACTATTGGCTGACCATGAAATCTGATTGTTTCAGCTACGCTAGGAAGTGCCACAAGTGCCAAATCTACGCTGATAAGGTGCACGTACATCCAACTCCTTCGAATGTGATGGCATCACCTTGGCCGTTCTCTATGTGGGGCATCGACATGATTAGACCCATTGAACCTCAAGCTTCAAATGGACACCGGTTCATCCTAGTCGCCATCGATTACTTCACCAAATGGGTTAAAGCTGCTTCATATGCCAATGTAACTAAGAAAGTGGTGGTTCGATTCATCAAAAAGGAGATAATATGTTTCTACGGACTCCCCAACAAAATCATCACTGACAATGGTACTAACCTGAACAACAAACTGATGAAAGAGTTGTGTGAAAATTTCAAAATCGAACACCACAACTCTTCACCATACCGGCCAAAGATGAATGGAGTCGTAGAAGCAGCAAACAAAAACATCAAGAAAATCCTTCAAAAGATGGTGAAAACTTACAAAGATTGGCACGAAATGCTTCCCTTCGCCTTACATGGTTATAGGACCTTGGTTCGCACCTCGACAGGGGCAACCCCGTTCTCCCTGGTATATGGCATGGAGGCAGTCCTCCCCAATGAGGTGGAAATTCCCTCAATAAGAGTCCTGATGGAGGCCAAATTAGAAGAAGCAGAATGGGTCCAAGCAAGGTTTGACCAGTTAAACTTAATCGATGAGAAGCGGATGATAGCCTTATGTCATGGTCAGTTATATCAAAGCAGGCTCAAGAAGGCGTTCGACAAGAAGATCCGTCCTCGAGAGTTCCAAGAAGGCGACTTAGTGCTCAAAAGGATCTTACCTATACACAAAGATTCGCGTGGAAAGTGGACCCCGAACTATGAAGGCCCTTATGTAGTGAAGAAAGCCTTCTCTGGAGGAGCCTTGATTCTCACAACAATGGACGGCGAGGACTTTCCACGTCCTGTGAATTCCGATGTAGTCAAGAAATACTATGCCTAATAACAAAAGAACGCTCGCTAAGTTGAAAACCTGAAAGGGCAACTTAGGCAAAAAGGGGTATCCTGGTGGACTGAAAACCCAAAAGGGCGGTCCAGACAAAAATTAGGGATACAAAAAAACAAAAGAAAACCCGCTAAGTCGAAAATCTAAAAAGGCGACTTAGGCAAAAGTTGGGAAAAAGAAAAGGCAAGGTAACTACATCAAGACAGTTCGCTCCTAACATCAACTGAAGAATCAATTCCTTCGCCATCCCCAGAAGCAAGGGGTTGTGGGCTTAGGGTTATTAAGAAAGAGGCGGTCGTCATAACTCAATGGGAACCTCCAGTGTTTTCCTTATTCCCATCTTCATTTCTTTTTTCATCTTTGTGGAGTTACACCTTTAGTGTGCTGCCATTTCATGTACTAAATCGTGTTTGACTACTAATAAAGTACATCTTCTATTTTACCTTTGTCATTTTTTTTATTATCTCCAATAAATGCTATTTATTTTGATGATACAATTTTGAAATAAAAAATAAATAAAAAAATAAAAACATAAAATATGTTGAAATCATGACCACTTTGATTTAAAAATATCTAAAGGAAATCAACGGTTCCCAGTGAGATGTTTGTATCTCTCAAAATTCTCAGAGCAATCACAAATGATTCCCCTTTTGTAGCAGAATCAGTAGCTACATAACATACGAAGTGCCCGTGCAAGCACGATGTCGAAAGCTCCGTCAGCAGCCATTAATCTGAAAGTTCAAAAGCAATGGGTATTGCGAATGCCGAAGGATCAAAACCCCCAAATATCGTACCTTGACCATTTTATGCCACAAAATCCCCAAAAGCCCGACCATGCTCAGCACCCAACCATATCTGAAGCCCAACTTGTCCTTGGTTTACCCCAAGAGTCAGCATGCTATACGCATCATATCACACACATTCATTAACATGCATCTCATATTCATATCATACTCTCCCTCACAATTCCTCATGCTCCCCCAAGAAACACACCCCAGTGAGTATCCCATGTTCTTACACTCCTCAGCGAGTCATCCCAGTGTTCCCTAGTGAACCTCATTCAAGAACTTCCCCAGTAAGTTTTTCTAAAAAAAATCCCCCAGCGGATTTCTTCCCAAACTGCCCCATTCCCGAGTGGACCTGCTCACGGCCACTAAAGTTTCCCAGTTAAAACTCCCCCAGCGAGTCCACATGATCATATCATATCATTATCATTTCACCAGCGTCAGACTGGCGATGATCATATCATATATCATTATCATTTCACCAGCGCCAAACTGGCGATGATCTTATCATATCATTATCATTTCACCAGCATCAGATTGGCGATGATCATATCACAATCATATCACCCTTTGTCATTTCACCAAGACCCACTTGGCAGAAATCAGTCAAACATCACTCTTCCTAGTGAATCGACTTTCAGCATAAGCGGCTGAATAAGATCACTCCATCCTTAGGACCTACCTCTAGCATAAGCGGCTAGATAGGATCACCCTATCCCCATGGATCGACCTTCAGCATAAGCGGCTGAATAAGATCACCTTGGTCCTTAGGAATCCACCTCTGGCATAAGCGGCTAGATAAGATAACCTTTATCCTTAGGTATCCACCTCTAGCATAAGCGGCTAGATAAGGTCACCTTCCCCAGTGGATCGACTTTCAGCATAAGCGGCTAATTAAGATCACCTTTGTCCTTAGGAATGTACCTCCAGCATAGACGGCTGGATAAGATAACCTTTATCCCCAGTGGATCGACCTTCAGCATAAGCGGCTGAATAAGATCACCTTTGTCCTTAGGAATCTACCTCCAGCGTAGGCGGCTAGATATGATCAACCTTCCCCCGGTGGAGGCATGTTGTCTGTATTGTTTCACCAGGATCTGCTTGGCGACGATCATTTTCAATCGTATCAGTCTAAGTACCAGCCACGACTGGAGATGACCATTTACATTTTCACATCATCAATTTACTGTCTTTTCACACACTTTCCTATCTTGACGGATAATTCGGGTCCTTATATTTACTTATCTTTTACAATGATAATATGAAAACCATCGTTGTTCATATTCTCTAGTAAAATATAATTCAATAGGGGCAGCTGTAGTACCCTAATTTTGTCCAAGTCTTTTCTTCAAACTTTTCATTTTTTCTTTTTTTTTTAAATATAATAAAAAAAAAGTTTTATTATTTATTTATTTATCTTATTATTATTATTATTATTATTATTATTATTATTATTATTACTTTTATTTTTATTATTATTGTTTACTTTTATTATTATTATTACTATGTTCATTTTTATTCAAGAAAGAAAGCAAGTTGCGCCCCTTCTCCCTGTGTTCCAGCACACCCTTCCTTGCAATTTTCTTCCTTTTTTCTTTATCAAAATCACTCAAGGATTGCTGCAAACTACTGCCCCTCTTCTTGCAAGTGGCTGCCCCTGTTCCTGCAGATGCTGCCCTATCCAGCACATCCTTTCCTTTCCATTTTCTTCCATTTTTCTTTGTCAAAGAAGGCTGCAAGCTGCTCTCTGTTTCCAGCGCACCTTCTTCTTTGTTTCTCCCAACCTCTGCACAAAGCAGCACCCCTCTTTTCCTGTTTTTCTTCCACAAATCTACAAGAATCAACCCAAAAGCAACCTCTACACAAAACAACACCCTGTTTTTACGTTTTTCCATCAACTTCTGTCAAACTCAGCTCCAACTTGTTCTGAAATTAACCAAATTCTTCACTAAGATCACAAGGCAAGGTCACTTCCTTCCCTTTTCATTAAATGCTAACCAAAGTCTTGGTCATAGCACACAAAAAGGTCCAGCTTTCAAGGGATTTTCATGATTACAAATGATCACAATTTTGCCTATATAAGCAACACGAAAATCAGATGAAAGAGGAGGATTTTGAGAGGAATTTTTAGAGCAAAAACAGAACCAAAAGAAACAGCAAGAATTCACAACAACCTTTGAAAAGAAAAGCTCTGTTTTCTACTTCCTTCTTTACAAACCATCACAAACAAATCAACAGAATCAAAACAATCACTATACCACAAAGAAACATCATACAAAGAGTGAAGAATAATAGCAAAACACCATTGTTGTTGCTGTTCATCTTCTTCATCACTTCTAGCTTTGCAAAAACCACAACCACTCAAAAGCCCCTTTCATTTTCTTGCATCTGAAGCTTTGGCTAGGAGTTTGTAAGTATTTAGGAACCTTTTATCTCTTTTTTCACAGTCTGTTTTAGTGTTTATAAGTGTTCCTGTTGTTCCTGCATTTTTTAGTAATCTTTAACTCATTTTTTGCACTAAAAACATCTTTCAAAAACCCCAAAAAATCACAAAGTTTACAAATCACCAAAACAGAAGTGAATTGCTTCTTTTTCTTACTGTTTTCGAACATTTTTACCCCCTGAGGTTCTGACATCAGAAGCAGAAGTAGCTTCTGAAACAGTACTTCAGAACCAGCTTCTGAACAGTACTTCAGAAGCAGCTTCTGAACAGTACTTCTGAACCCCAGAGTCTGAACAGTGCGTCTGATGGTCAACAAAAGTCAGCGTCTGAACAGTGCGTCTGATGGTCAACAAAAGTCAGCGTCTGAACAGTGCTTCTGAAGTTCAGAGTCTGAAGGCAGCTTCTGAACAGTGCTTCTGAAGGCAGCTTCTGAAACAGCTTCTGAAGGCAGTTTCTAAAGCAGCTTCTGAAGGCAGCTTCTGAAGGCAGCTTCTGAAGCAGCTTCTGAACAGTGCTTCTGAAAGCAGCTTCTGAACAGTGCTTCCAAAGCAGCTTCTGAACAGTGCTTCTGAAGCAGCTTCTGAACAGTGCTTCTGAAAGGCAGCTTCTGAAGGTGCTTCTGAAGCTGTGCATTTTGCATTCTGAAGTCAGTTCCTGCTTCTGAAGGTTCAGAACCTGGGCTGAAATTCATTTTATGGCTAAAACTCATTTTTATTCAACAAGTGTTAATGCTTTCCATTTTGGTTTATACATCTATTTTCAATAATAAACTTGATTGAAAAAGGAGTGGTTTGATGTATGTCTTCCCATTCCCCGGTTGCACGTGCACTTGACGTATGTCTCTTTGTTCGGGCAATTGTCATCCTATTTTCAACATACCAAAACACAAAAAAACAATTTTCTTTGTTGTGTGAGTGAAAAAGGAAAACTTGGGTAGACACCCGACGCTTCCCCGAATATTCGGAAACGAGGTAGACACTTCGCTTTCGGTTGAATATTCGTCCTCCGTTTAAAATCAATCCCATCTCACCAAACTTTATTTTATTCACGCCCATGCGCGTCTTCAAACGGATACCATCGCCCAAGTGCGTGTCCGTCCTTTTTTAATCAAACCTTTCCACGCCCATGCGCGTTTTCAAACGGATACCATCGCCCAAGTGCGAGTCCGTCTTTTTTTAAAGCAAACTTTTTCGCCCAAGCGCGATCAAATTATTTTTCATAAATAAAATCAACCAACAAACAAACATTTGCTACAAAGAACTACGTAACTTTGAATTCTCCATCGCACCAGGAGATACGTAGGAGCAAGATCAAACTCTTGTCAAGCACACTAACAAAAAACTCATTTTTTGGTCTTTAAATATTTTCTCTCTTTTTTTCTTTTATTTATTCTTTACAAACATTTGGCATGAAACTAACACAATTGAACGCTAAACTAACTAACGGTTCCTGTTGGATACAACAGATGTGAGGGGTGCTAATACCTTCCCCTCGCATAACCGATTCCCGAACCCGAAATTTGGTCGCAATGACCTTGTTCTCGTTCTCAAAGGGGTTTATCGACGTCCCGCTTTTCAAAAACAAAACTTTGGTGGCGACTTTACTGTTTAAGCGAGCGCTTTCCGCCCGCACATTTTTCCCGCCGCTTCAGTAAAGAACTATTCTTCAAAAATAAAAATAAAATTTGTAAAGAACTAAACTCACACCATCTCAATTGGCCACCAACTTAATAGACACCGCCAAACCCCTTCTAATTTCCAAAGACCGACTTCATAACAAATTTTATTTTTCCGTTTCTAAATATATGTCATAGTTTGACAATGCGCAGTTGTACATTACTATCATAAATTATTTTTATCATACTTTTTAAGCAATATATAAATACAAATATTAGAATATAGGTTAAAACGCATTTTTAGCCCCCTATTAAAACCACTTTCCAGCCCCCTAAGTTTTCCCCCTTTTACAACCTTCAGACCCCCCCTTGATTTTGACTCGGTCAACACCCACGTGGCTCCTCACTTAAGTGAGTTGGACGCCACATGGATTATTTTTCAATTAAATTTAAAAGAAAAAGCCACATGTGTATATTCTAATTAAAAAAAACAAAAAACAAAAATCGAAATAGAAAGGCACATGAGATCTAATAAGTTTTCATTAGGGTTACACATTTCCTCCTAGCTATTCTTCTCGTTCGTATCTTCAAATTCGTTGAACCCGTTTTAATGTCTCGCGAAGTTTATCTCTCTTTTGTTGTTCCAATCGGAGCACTCTATTCTCTCTATGGTTCTCAAATTTCGCTTATGTTTACCTCTCTGTGTCGTTTATTGAAATGCTTGTTGCCGTTTACTCCATTGGTGTCGGGTTGAAAAAAGAATCTTATAAAAATGATACTATGTTTAATATGCTTTCCGTTTCAACGGGTGTTGTTGTTGCTGCGTATGGTGAAGCTAGATTTGATACATTGGGGGTGATTCTTAAGCTTAATGTTGTTGTTGTGTATGCTTTCCAATTTTGAAAGAGAATTCGAGTTTTCATTTTGATTTTGTGATTTTTTGGACTAAATCTTTGTGTGTATTTGCTTTGAATCTTTTTGTTTGGAAAACATCTGCTTTGACAATGAATGTTGCTGGTGTTGTTAAAGATTGGCTTAATTTCTTCATGTTCTATTTTATTTTATTTAATTTCCTTTTTTTCTCTTTCTTGTTTTCATTTATTTAATTATGCTAATGATTATGTGGCTTTTTTTTTCAAATTTAAAAATACCCATGTGGCATCTAACTCATTTAACTGAGGAGCCACGTGAACGTAGACTGAGTCAAAATCAAGGGGAGCATGAAGGTTGGAAGTGGGGGAAAACTTAGGGAGTTGAAAGGTGTTTTTTTTAATATGGGGCCAAAATCGCAACTATGACAAAGTTAGGAGACCAAAAATGCATTTAAGCCTAGAATATAAGATGTTGTTTAATTTGTATCAATAAATATATTCAAAATATCAAATTTTTATAATTTGTTTATCATGGACAATTAAAGATTTAAAAATTATGTATCAACTTGTTGAAATAGTTGACTGTGATGTGTATTTTTATTTTTATTTTCGACAAAAATAAATGATATTCATTCAAATTGATATAGCACATCGATACAATACAAATTCAAAGTCGCTAAAAATAAAAAGGATGAATCTGCGAACAAACTCACAATATTCATGTTAATAACATAAAACAACAGAGTATCTATGCCTACAAATATGACTATATTCAAGTCTCCGGAATACTTTTTCAAAAAAAAAAAAGTCTCCAGACTACTCATGTCTCCGAATCTGCAACGTTGACGACGCCAAAGTCATTGATTTGATATGCACTTGCTCAAAGCTAATCTTTCAATCTGAATCAAATAAACACCGCACTAAGACGAGAAATCAACAAACATGCTGCACAATGACTAGAAATCAAAACAAACAAAGTAGTGCAAAGACGACGAAATCACAAAAGACAAACGAAAGAAGACTGAAAATACGTGGAAATCACGTATTTAACTAAAAAAAGAAGGAAAAACAATTTGAAGGGTGATTTTGCGTGAAAATTGACCTTAAATCACTCCTCTTTAGCAGATAAGAAGAAGAAAAGTTGTGATGACTAAAGTTTAGGAAAAAGAGAAGAGAGAGAAAGAGAGAAAAGTATTAATATAAAAAGAATTATTACATAATATAATTATTACAAATAAAGTATAATTTTTTAAGTCCGTGAAATCGAACTAGATGAATAATAGTTATATCGTTAGACCGTTAATTAAAAAAAATATATCGTTAGACAGTAAACATTCAACTAGATATTCCATTCTTATGTGTGTGAGTTTTAAGTAGTACTCCCTCCGTCCCAAAATATAAGTAAAAATTGGTCAACAAAAGTTAATGTATTTGGTTCAAAATTTGTACCAAATACATCAACTTATATTGACTCATTTTTGCTTATATTTTGGGACGGAATAGTACTTATTATCTCGTCTTCGGACAAAAAAGAAGTAATATTTCAAATAAGTGATTTTATCATCATAGCATATGTAGCACATAGCGTATGAAGCTCAAATGTACGCCGTATTACACTTTCCTAACTCTTACCTTTCCTACCGTCCTCTAACGCGTTTGTTTATTCAACACGCCATTCGAATTTTCAATTTGCATTAAGTAACCATAACATAGCATCCCCTTCCCCTAGATAAAAACTTCTATATTTTCCTTCTATATATACACATTTTTCCTTCTATATTTTTAATCACATAAGTACCAACTCCATCATCTTGTGTAATATTCTTCATAACCATGAATCACTCTAACAATCATCAACAAGCCCCTATATCATATCCACCACCAGGTGAGGCCTATTCTACATCTCTATATGTTACTGCCCCACCACCTATGGGCTACCCTACAAAAGACGGTCCAGCTGAAGGGTATCCCCAACAAAGGATTCCAGACCAAACCACTACCAGAGGTGATGGTTTCTGGAAGGGATGTTGTGCTGCTCTATGTTGTTGTTGTGCCATTGATATTTGCTTTTAAGTCTGATTGAATTATCAAAGCATAGTTATTGTCATCACTATTTTTAGCTAGCTCTGTTGTTTCATATTGTATTCTTTGTAGTTTGTACAAGAATAAGGATTTTTATCCTTTTAGAGATTATGTATTTATGTATCCATTTGATGGGTGTTATTTGTTAAAAAAAAAAACGATTCTTAGTTTCTATATTCATAAAATTTGATTTTATTATAAACGTTATAGTTATTTTATGTTGAAAAAATTACTCTCGTCCTCCCTTAACATAACTTCATGTTAACGACTTTATCTTTTTTTTCACGTCATTTTTGTCCTTTTGATCAATTTACATATGAATTTTCAAGATTCAAATCTATGATTTTGTTTTAATATGAACTCTTAGTGTTCATATAATATGGTCCTTACCTATGAAGGCCGAATACTTCATACGATACGGATACGATACCGCACCGATACGCCGATACCGGAAAATTTTAAAATTCAAGATACGATACGGCTGGGATACTTTAATAAAAAATTAAATTTAAACTAGATTAAAACTCAAAATACAAACTATGGATTAAAATTCAAAAACAAAAAAATAGGCGCAAAACCTAGTCCAAACAGACATAGAACAACAAGAAGGCACAATGAAATTGTCTTCAGGTGACAATCAACAATATTAACATTCTCAAAACAACAAAAAGAGACAAAACAAATAACGAACAACAACATAAATATAAATATAAGTAATATCTATACTATATATAAAGAAAACAGCACCTTTCGACTATTTTAGGCTGACTTTTTCTCTTTCCAAAATTACACTCAACTTTCAATACAAATAGCACATGTAACAAATATATAAGAGTAACTTCAAATATTAAAACAAAATGTAACAAACTGTATATATCATATTTTTTTCCTTATCATTTTAAAAAGATAATGGATGAAAATGAATTCAAATATTAAAAAAGGTGTAACAAACACAATATTTATTTTTTGGTTACCACACAATATATGGTATAACAAACATGATATTAGTATATGTTCAGTTTTTCCTTTATCATTAAAATAAAGTGTAACAAACTATATCAACTATATTTGTACTATATACTATGTCTATATACTATATATAAAGAAAATAGGCGATTTTGAGTTGACTTTTTCATTATCCCAATTATACATTTAAACAATTTTTCCTATAATAATAATTGTTGTTGGTGTCATTAAAAAAATAAGAATTTATATTATATTTTGTTGTTGTTGTTTTGTCGATGGCATTCAACTGGATAAACATGATTAGTTTGGTTTGTTATAATTTGAAAGTAACAAGCATTCTGTTAGAATTCCAAACCTGGTCGGATACACAAAACCTGATACATTTACCTACCAAAGGATCAGTTTTCACTTGGTCTAATGGTAGGGGAGGTAATAGATCCACTGAGAGAAGATTAGATAGAGCTATCATAAATAATTCTTGGTTAGACTCTTGCCACTCAGTTTCAGTTTCAACCCTCACCAAACATAAATCTGATCATTTCCCTCTTTTGCTTGAGGTTCAAGTTAACAACATCCAGTTTGCTTCCCAATTCAAATTCCTGAGAATGTGGTCCTCTCATCATGATTGTTTAGACCTAGTTAAAGATTGTTGGAGTTCTTCAGTGATTGGTTGTCCCATGTTTATCTTGAGTAGAAAGCTTAAGATCCTTAAAGAGAAGCTTAAGATTTAGAACAAAACCTGTTTTGGAAATGTTCATGATTCTGTCAAGATTGCTGAGCAAAAGCTACAATCTATCCAAGAGTCTATTCAGATTAATGGTCACACAGAAACCTTTTTACTAGCAGAAAAGGAAGCACACCAGAAGTTAGAAGAAGCTTTATCTAGACAAGAAACTTTTTGGAAGGAAAAGGCTAATCTCAACTGGCATTTGGAAGAGACAGAAACACCAAGTTTTTTCATAGAATGGCCAAGATAAAAGCCTCTACCAAAAATATAACTTCCCTTCAACATGGTGAACAAGTCTTGACAGAGCAATCACAAATATCTGAGCACATTATCAACTACTATAAAAATATATTTTGTTCTAACTTTGTTTTGCAGGATCAGTCACTTGCAGAAGAAGTTATTCCTCATCTGATCTCTGAAGAAACTAATAACCTCCTAACTCTTCTTCCTTCCCATGTTGAGATAAAGGCAGCTGTTTTCAATCTAAACAAAGATAGTGCTCCAGGTCCTGATGGATTTGGGGCCTTTTTCTTTCAGTTTTACTGGGATGTGGTGAAGGAAGATGTATGCAATGCTGTCTTACAGTTTTTCACCTCCAGTTGGATCCTTCCTGGTTACAATTCTAACATCATAGCTCTATTGCCTAAAACTCCAGATGCTACCTCTATTGATCAGTATAGACCCATTGCAATGGCAAACTTCAAGTTCAAAATCATATCAAAAATCATTGCAGACAGGCTGGCTTCTATCTTGCCTAACATTATTTCTGATGAACAAAAGGGATTCATACATGACAGAAACATACAGGATTGCTTGTGCATTGCCTCTGAAGCCTCTAATCTTCTACACAACAAAGCTTTTGGAGGTAACCTTGCTCTGAAAATTGATATCACAAAGGCTTTTGATACCCTTGAATGGCCTTTTCTCTTAAAAGTGCTGAAAAAGTTTGGTTTCAATGAAATTTTCTGTACTTGGATTCATGTCATTTTGGAATCTGCTTTTCTATCCATCTCCATCAATGGTCAAGCTCAAGGATATTTCAATTGTACTAGAGGGGTTAGACAAGGAGATCCCCTGTCTCCTCTTCTTTTTTGTACATAGCTGAGGATGTGCTTAGCAGATGCATTACTAGCGTGGTTTCACAGGGTAAGCTGGATCAGATTAAAGGTACCAGAAACATCAAGGTTCCCTCCCATTCTTTTTATGCTGATGACCTGATGATTTTCTGCAAAGGAAAGATTTCTGGTCTTCAAGCATTAAAAGATCTTTTTGCCAAATATGCCTCAGAGTCTGGTCAGGTTGTTAGCACCTCCAAATCCATCATTTTCTCTGGCTCCATAACTCAGGGTAGACTGAATATCATCAAGCAACTGCTCAATTTCAGCATAGGTTTTATCCCTTTTAACTACCTAGGCGTTCCCATTTTCAGAGGTAAACCTAAAACATCCCACCTGCAGCCTATTGCTGACAGGATTAAAGGTAAGCTCTCTAATTGGAAAGCCTCTTTGCTTTCTATGGCTGGCAGGATCCAACTAGTGAAATCAGTTATTCAAAGTATGATGATATACAGCATTTCTTTGTACTCTTGGCCAATCTCTCTGATTAAAGAGGTAGAGAAGCACATCAGAAATTTCATTTGGAGTGGTGACATAGAACAAAGGAAATTGGTGACTGTATCCTGGAAGAAAATCTGTAAACCCTACTCTCAAGGAGGCCTAGGTATCAGATCTTTGCAAACATTGAATCAAGCTTCTAATCTCAAACTGTGCTGGCAATTGTTGAATTCCAAGTCATCTTGGGCTATTCTCTTGAAAGATAGAATCCTCAGAGGCAGGAACACCATCCAGCATCATATCTATTCATCCATTTGGAGTGGTGTTAAGGAGGAATACTCCAATATTAGAGATAATTCCTCTTGGCTTCTTGGAAAAGGAGATAACATCAATTTCTGGAATGAAAACTGGTGTGGTACAATCTTATCAGAAATTCTAAATATCCCCCCCCCAACATCAGCCACTATCTCTCTTCCACTGTTAGTGATTTCATCCTCAATGGCCAATGGAACTTTCCAACTCAGATTACCCAAATGTTCCCCAATATCCTGCAACTTGTTCAGCAAGTTTACATTCCTTTTGAGCCTGATCCAGATAAACTTTTATGGAAACATACCCAATCTGGTACCTTGTTTCTCAAAGATGCCTATTCATTCAAAATGCACCAGTTTCAAGAATTAAATTGGCCCAAATCAGTTTGGTCTGTAGATTTTCCTCCTTCAAAATCACTTTTTGTTTGGAGGTTCATGCACCAAAAAATCCCAACTGATGAAAACCTTATGGTTAGAGGTTGCACCCTGGCTTCTATTTGTAATCTTTGCCTAAAAAATGCTGAATCTTCTTACCATCTTTTCTTCTCTTGCTCATTTGCTTCTAGGCTTTGGTCTTGGCTTGCCAGCATCTTCAACCTCACTATGTCCTTCTCTGACCTGTCAGACATCTGGAAAATATGTGAGAGATCATGGTCCCCACAATGCAAAGTAGTGGTCACAGCTGCTTTGATAAATCTCATTAATACCATATGGTATGCTAGAAACCAAGCTAGATTCAATAATACCCTCGTATCCTGGAGATCAGCTGTCTCTATGATAATAGCTTCTACTTCCCTCTCAGGTAACCATACAAAAAAAGCTTCCAACAACTCTATTAGAGACTTCTCCATCTTAAAATTCTTTAAGGTCAATATCCATAATCCTCGTACTCCTAGCATTAAAGAAGTCATTTGGAATCCTCCTATCATTGCTTGGATAAAATGCAACACAGATGGGGCTTCAATTGGAAATCCAGGTCTTTCTTCCTGTGGTGGGATTTTCAGAGATCATGAGGCTACATTACTCTCTTGCTTTGCTGAACCCTTAGGTATTTGTTCTTCTTATCAAGCTGAGCTTTGTGGAGCCATGAGAGCAATTGAGCTTGCTTACCAAAGAAATTGGAGAAATCTCTGGTTAGAATCTGATTCAGCTCTGGTTGTGACTGCTTTCAAAAATGATAATCAGGTTCCTTGGTCTTTAAGAAACAGATGGAACAATGTAAAAATCCTTATAAGGCACATGAACTTTTTTATTTCTCATATATACAGGGAAGGTAATCAAATAGCGGACATGCTTGCTAATCATGGTCTCACTAGGAGTAGCTTACAAATTTGGAATGATATTCCTCCTTTCATTAGAGAACTCTATGTTAGAGATAGGCTTGGGTTGCCTAACTTTAGATTTTCTACTTTTTAAGGGAGTTTTGGCTTGGTCCCCTCCTTGTACATTTTGTCTTTCTAATATATTTTGGGTAGGCTAGCTTCTTGCTTCCTCCCTTTTTGATTAAAAAAAAAAAAAAAAGTAACAAGCATTTATATTTATATTTTTAATCAAAATCAAAATTTCATAAAAAACATCGTTCATGATTATCAAACGTTAGCGCAATAAAAAGAGCGGAAAGACGAGCACATGAGAGCTCGTCTTTTCGCTAGTTAATAATAATGAAAATGACAATTAGTCAATTACATATATGATACATCCCATAAAGAGAACACTATTACTTAGTTCGTTACATATATCTAAAAAATAATAGAAATATCATGTATCCTACGCGTATCGATTTTCCACCGCATATCCCTCGCGTATCCTCGATGTATCTAAAAAGTATCGGACAATTGTTTTTTAAAAAAAATAAAATTTAATCCCCAGATATTCTTCCGATAGATATCGGGCAGGTATCGGTGCATGATAAGTATCAGATACCGGAACGTTATGCATTTTGAAGTATTTGTGCTTCCGAGGTCCTTACTCATGTTTTGATTTGAATTTTAAATTTGATGTTTGAAAATCCATATGCAAACCGACTAAAATGATGTTAAAAAAAGATAAATTATAAAATTATTATATGAA
The DNA here is from genome assembly GCA_018208015.1 of Medicago ruthenica. Taxonomy (NCBI): domain Eukaryota; kingdom Viridiplantae; phylum Streptophyta; class Magnoliopsida; order Fabales; family Fabaceae; genus Medicago; species Medicago ruthenica. The sequence continues at coordinate 88,003,760 of CM031371.1, read as the reverse complement.
ATTAAGTTCAGAGACAACAAATGTAGCTTTGTCTTTTATATTGACTAAAAAAGGTAAGTTAAGGAACTACAAGCGTAATTTTGTCTTTTATATTAACTAACAAAAATAAAATACAAGATAAAAATGAGTCCGTAAGGCTTGCTTAATTGACAAGCCAAAATCATTAGGTTGGATATTTATTGTAGTAATCCAAGTTCAAACTTAAGATCTCACAATTGTGTGAAGTTTTTAGATGATGTTGGTCATTTTGTCAGCAAAACAAAGAAAAGCTAAAAATGGAAGAAAATAAGTCATTCCGTAATATATTTTGGGTGGCCTTGATTCGGATTTGATTAGGTTGGTGAGGAACCCAAAACTTGACCTAGAGCGTGCATATGCATATGTCAGACAACAAATTTAAAATGGCAAACAACAAATGTTGCTCACTTAGTTATTGTTGGTAAGTCACTCTCTCAAGCTCTATTTTCTTACATTCATCTATGAATGCACCATAATGACTTAGGTGTACATCTTTACTTTAAAGGAAAAGTGATGTTTTTTTGGTGGCATTTTACGTGGGAAATGTGAAAACTTTTACACCATGGACCATATGAGATTATAGGTTAGATTTTGAAGTTGTATTTAATTTTATCATAGATCTCCCACACCATAACACTTCTACTTCTCCCCCCCGTCCTTGCTCCCCACCCCACCCCACCACACCACTACCACCAACAACAACCTCACTCTCACAATAAAATTTCCAATGACTTTCAATGTTGTTAATCCTACATTAAATCCAATTGAAAACCAAGACTAAATGAGTAAATGTAAACATAAATCCAAATCAAAAAAAATTATTAGAAGCAAAATACAAAAACCATGATTGACAAAAAAATCCAAATCACAATAACATTTCCAATGACTTTTAATGTTTTTATCAACACATTATTACACTCATGTTTCTTTAATTTCCAGAAAATCATGATTTTTGTCTTCATGGGTTCTTGTATTTTTTTTTGGATTACTGGGTTCTTGTATTTTGCATCTATTAAACAAATTATTTGGATATTTGAGTTGATAATGATTATCTTTACATTTATTTTTTGGTTTCAATTGGATCTAATTTAGGACAACCACATTGGAAGTCATTGGTAAATATTATTGTGATAGTGGGGGTGGTGGTGGTGGTGGGAAACAAGGAGGCAGAGTGAAGAAGAAGACGGAGAAGTGTTGTGGTGTGGAAGATATATGATAAAGTTAAATACAACCTCAAGATCTAACCCATAATCACATGTGGTCTATCGTGGGAAAATTTTGTGAAATGCCACCATGTTTTTTTCAGCATTTTAAGACTTTTATAATATGGTTAAAACTCAATGACAAAATCAGATTCGTGTTTTGCAATACGATAATGCTATTAAATTTATCAACACTTGGGTCCTCCGTAAGTGGACGTTGGAATTGGACCCCTCAAATTAGTCGGATACTGAGTTTTCAAAAAACATAGCATTCGTCATCAAAATTCTTTTACATATACTCTACAACAAAAATGGTTTGGCTGATCGAAAGAATAGACAACTTCTATAAATTGTTTGTGCTTCTCTCATTGGAACAAATATGCCAGAAGCTGCAAAATATTCCGCTCATCTTATAAATCTAATTCCTTCATGTGTGCTAAACTTTGAGACTCCTCTTCACAAGATGCGATCTTTACTTTTGGTTCAAGATTTTCCAAATCTTGAGCCACAAATCTTTTGATGTATTGTTTATGTCCACACTCATAAGACTCAACGTAATAAGATTGATCCATGTGCAAAACGATATGTTTTTGTTGGCTACTCTGATATTGAAAAGGGATATAGGTGTTATTAAGATATATTATGATTCTCCATTTATTGTAATAATATTGTAATTATGCTAGGAGTAATCACTATTTATATGTAATTATTTTTGTGTTTCTTTGTCTCCAATCCTATAATATAAATAGGATCACCTACTTGTACTTGAGACACACAATGAATATACAAATATTTCTCATATCTTCCTGAGTTTCTACATGGTATCAAGAGCGTAGGTTTTCTTTCATTTTTTTCCTCCTGAGTGTTTCCATTTCTTATATTATTTTCACTTGGTTCATTACCGCTGCCGTTTTCCGATTCAGCCCTATTTTGTTTTGCTTTCCTTCCATGAGGTATCAATTTCATCTTGGTCATCGCTATTAAATTTACTTTCCCTTTGTTTTGCTATTGTTGTAATCCCACCATTTGTGACATCATTCCACACAATTGTTACTCAACATGGAATTGCATTAATTGGTCAATCAATTTGTTTGGCTATTGTTGTTTCTCATTGAACCTTGTTATGCTTTAATGGAGAAACTCACCGATGCTGCCAATGGACCTGCCTTCTCTATCACAAACATTGAGTCTCTTCTTAGACAACTTCTTCGTTATGGTAATACTTCTGCCGCTCTTTCCTCCACACCAGGTAATTCTAAATGGTATTTTGACTCTGCCTGTTGTAACCATATGACATCTGTGTCTCACTTATTTTCTTCCTATCTAAAAATGACATTAGTCGTTCTATCCACACTGCTGATGGATCTCTTATGCATGTAAGCCATACAGGTTCCGTCTCCCTGTCTAATTTAAGTCTACCTAACACATATCTCATTCCTAAACTAAATTTTAACCTTATCTCTGTTGGCCAATTATGTGACCTTGGTTATGAAATTACTTTTTCTTCTTCTGGATGTCGTGTGCAGGATCCGCGAACAGGACAACTCATAGGGACTGGGAGTAAGATCGAAAGGCTATATGAGCTCACTGAATTGCATATTCCTATTGAGTCCAACATTTGTGCCGCTTCCACACATTCTTCCATTCAACTTTGGCATCGTCGTCTTGCCCATAGTTCTATTGGTAAATTGCGTCCTCTAGTGTCTCAAGGTTATTTAGGATCTGTCACTAACGACTCTTTTGATTGTACTGCTTGTCAAACTACTAAACAACCAGCATTATCTTTCAATAAAAGTACTTCCATTTCAGCTTCACCGTTTGATGTAGTGCATTCTGATATTTGGGGTCCTGCTCCCACACCTACTATGGGAGGTTCTCGGTATTTTGTTCTATTTATTGATGACTATTCTCGCTTTACATGGATATATATGATGAAAAATAGACACGAGCTTCCTCAAATTTACATCAATTTTGCCAAAATGATTCAAACACAATTTTCTAAAGTCATTAAAGTTTTTCGGCGAGATAATGCCATGGAATATCGTGATTCTAAACTCTTGTCTTTTCTTAGTGAGCAGGGTACCTTGTCTGAATTTTCATGTCCATACACATCTCAACAAAATGGTCGTGCTGAGAGAAAGCATCGTCACATTCTTGACTCAGTTCATGCCATGTTTATCTCAACCTCTTGTCCAGAACGTGCTTGGGATGAAGTTGCACTTACTGTTGTCCACGTAATCAATTGTCTCCCTTCCTCTGTCCTTGGTAATGTCTCTCCTTTTGAACGTCTTTATCTCACTACACCAGATTATAAATCACTTAACGTGTTTGGTTGTGCCTGTTTTGTCCTCCTTCAGCCACATGAATATACAAAACTTGAGCCTCGTGCTCGCCTGTGTTGTTTTCTGGGTTATGGCACTAAACATAAAGGTTATCGATGTTGGGATCCAATATCCCAGCGCATTCGTATCTCTTGTCACGTTGTCTTTTGGGAACATATAATGTTCTCTTCCTTGTCAAAGTTCAAGTCAATCCCATCTATTTCCAGTCCTCTATTTACTAACCCTGATGTCGACTTTTTTCCTAGTGACACACATGCAGGTTCTGAGACATATGCAGGTTCTTCTAGTGAGCTTCCAACCCCTTCTAATGTTCAATCCACTCCTGATGACGTTGTTTTGATCGTTGATCCTGCACCTCCCACCATTGAGTTTCCTCCGAGGGTAAGAAATCCACCTCCTTATCTTCGTGATTACCATTGTTATTCTACTATGCTTCACTGTCATGAACCACAATCCTATAAGGAAGCTTCCGCAGATCCTCATTGGCAGCAAGCTATGCAGGAAGAATTACAGGCATTGGAGAAAACCCACACATGGGACCTTGTTGATCCTCCTTCTGATAAGACTCTTGTAGGATGCAAATGGGTGTACAAAATAAAGACTCTTTCTGATTGATCTATTGAGCGTTACAAAGCTCGTCTTGTAGCAAAAGGGTTCACTCAAGAGTATGGAATTGATTATGAAGAAACATTTGCCCCTATTGCACGCATCAACTTTGTTCGAACTCTTCTTGCCATTGCTGCCGCTCGCAAATGGAGACTCACTCAAATGGATGTTAAAAATGCCTTTCTCAAAGGCGAGTTAGAAGAAGAGGTTTACATGCGCCCTCCTCCAGGATATACATGTCAGGCAAACAAGTTATGTCGACTTCGTAAGGCTCTTTATGGTCTCAAGTAAGCCCCTAGAGCTTGGCTTGCTAAATTTCACATGACTATCACTCAATTGAATTTCTCTTCCAGTGCTCATGACTCTGCTCTTTTTACTCGAAAAACTACAAATGGCACTGTTGTCTTGTTTCTTTATGTTGATGACATGATTATCACTGGTGATGACTCCATTGGAATTAAAGAGCTCAAGCAATTCTTATGCCAACATTTTGAGATGAAGGATCTTGGACCATTAAGTTACTTTTTGGGGCTTGAAGTATTATCTTTGAGTGGTGGCTTGTTTCTCTCACGGGCTAAGTATGCTTCTGATCTTGTCTCTCGAGCAGGTCTCACTGATTGTAAAATCGAACACACTCCCCTTGAAACCAACATTCGATTTACTCCTCAAGATGGTACTTTACTTAATGATGCTACTCTTTATCGGCAGCTCGTAGGTAGTCTAATATACCTCACTGTTACTCGGCCGGATATTTCATATGATGTTCATCTTGTTAGCCAATTCATGACTTCTCCGCGTACCACACATTATGTAGTTGTCCTTCGGATTATTCGATATATCAAGGGTACCTTATTTTATGGTCTTCATTACTCAAGTACATCCCCATTAACTCTTAGAGCCTACTTTGATGCCGATTGGGCCGGTGATCCTAGTGATCGTCGTTCCACCACTGGTTTTTGTATTTTTCTTGGAGATTCTCTTATATCTTGGCGTAGCAAGAAACAAACCTTGGTGGCTCGCTCTAGCACTGAAGCTGAATATCGTGCTCTTGCTGATACTACTTCTGAGATCTTGTGGCTTCGTTGGCTTCTTGTTGATTTAGAGACTTTACAGTCTTCACCAACTGATCTATATTGTGATAATTGCAGTGCCATTCAAATTGCCCACAATGATGTTTTCCATGAGCGAACCAAACATGTTGAAATTGATTGTCACTTCATTCGTCAACATCTTCTTCGTGGTGAACTTCATCTTATCTCCATTGGCACGCTTGACCAGCCGGCTGATTTATTTACAAAACCTCATTCTCCAGGACGTTTCCGCACTTTAGTGTCCAAACTCAAGTTGATTGAAGTTTCACCCACTTGAGTTTGAGGGGGATGTTAAGATATATTATGATTCTCCATTTATTGTAATTATATTGTAATTATGCTAGGAGTAATCAGTATATATGTGTAATTATTTTTGTGTTTCTTTGTCTCCAATCCTATAATATAAATAAGATCACCTACTTATACTTGAGACACACAATGAATATACAAATATTTCTCATATCTTCTTAAGTTTCTACAGGTATTACAACCTAGCAACTCGGAAGTTGTATGTAACTTTGAATCTGAACCTTACTATACAACGAGAGTTCCCAGCACTTCTCTCCAGAGGTAGAGCTACAATAAAGAGAATATGTTGATAGAGAATGGGGAAAGAGAGGTAAATGGGTTTTTATTATTTTTTATTTTTTTTATCAAAGGATTGAAAACGGATGTGTGAGTATTGCTGAAGTTTATGGTGACTCATTGACTATTCTTGAAGGAAGTCCTACTTACCATATCAAAACCAATCTCCTCAAGTTGTGACAGTGTTGCTGAAGATGATTGTAACATACTGATTGTTCATGAAAATGACTTGGGTGCTCCTATCATATCGGAGTCAGTGTCCTTAGAGTTGTCCATGCCTACAAAATCAATTAAAAATGATCTACTACATGTAATGTCAAACCTAATTTTGTTCACCCTTATGAAACACATGTTCCTATAGAAAACATAGATCCTAGATACCCACTCTTGGAACAGTGAGTGTTGATGTGTGAATTAAAAAATTCATACATATGTCTATTACACACAACAATAGTTTTTATATGGTCGAGTTATAATTCCCGTGTGTTTGCCATTGGGGGTACACAACTTTCTAAAGGGACGATGACACACTCAAAGTGACGCTGCTGTTAACGGGTGCTCAAACCCAAACTGATAAAAAAAAAATCCAAAAAACCGAATATTTTAGGATACGTTTGGATGTTGTTTTGTAAAAATCAATCCAAAACTGACCCATCAAGGGGTGTCTAAACCCAAACCAATCCAACAAACCGAAAACCACTAAAAAATGAATATTTTAAGATACGTTTCGATGTTGTTTTGTAGAAACCACTGGGATCAAATTTCAGATCACTTTTTCAAAACCGAACCGAACCACAAATGTAAAGTTTAATACTTATTTATTATTTTATAAGATTGATATATTGCATTAATATATTGCTCGTTGATTTTTAATTATATATATTGCATTAATTAATCTATATTATTCCTATTTTATATGTTCCAAATATAATCAATCGTTTTCATTTTGTAATGTTATTTTTTTTATATATATATTTGTGTTACTTCGAAATTTAGACAAAAATGGAATTGTGATTCTAGGATCTTGGTTAGTGATAAGTGGCAAATAAGTTGGTTATCACGTTGCACTTAGCCTCGATAATGGACAAATAATTGAGTGATTGCAATGCCTTAAATATCTAATCAGTGTCTATTTTAGGATTTTATAGTTTTAAGTGTTTTTAGTACTTTGGAACTAGTAATGCTTGTTTATGATGTTTGATGATGTAGGTTAAGGAATGGCTCTAAAGATGTGGGAAGTTGCAGCGTGGATTGAATATGTAACGCTGAAGATGTGGAAAGCTGCAGCATCCCAAGACTCTAGCCGGGTCGTACATAGTACAAGTACATAGGTCCAGTCTGTCCATTGCTTAATGAGGAAGAATATGAGTTGTCTCCAATGATTGGAATCCTAGGAAGAATAAAGAAATATGTCAGTGGGTAGGTAGGATTGGATAAGGACGGATGGATAAGGACAACCCATGTAAAATGACCAAATGGTACAACTTGTAGAGGGTGACCTTGTACTATAAAAGGACACTCATGTGTTAGTGCCAAGGGTCCGAAAACTCACCTTAGAATTGAAGAGGCCACGTTACGGCTAGGTTTAGCAGCTTTATAGATCTCATTTCATCTCATCTCTTCCATAGAGGATCATGATAGCTAGATTCTAGAGTTTTTAGAGTAGATTACTTTGTGATGCTTTAACTCACCTTATTCCTTAAAGGATTATAATCTTGTGACAACTCTATTTAATCTATCAATTCAGTTTTCTATGTGTTCATTTATGTCCATCTTCATTTCCATTTCCATGGTTCAACTCACCATGAGCTAAACCCCTTCTAGTGGTTTAGACATGGTGAGGTTATGATTTATTTATTTACTTGCGATATATAAAGATGCAGCGCCGTGCTTTACTCTAACAAACTGTTTTAACTCAAAATCTTTAGAAATAAATTCTGATCAATTTTATTTCTAATGTTATAGCTCCGTGATCTCGGCAAGGTATGAGAGTGGAAAATGTTTGTTAAATATGATTTTGTCCTTAAACACAGCACCAATGAAAGGATCAAGAGAGACTGCTTGAATTGATTATCTTGAATGTAGAAGATCCTTGAAGCTATAGGAAGCTATAACTATGTGAATCTTAGTTAGCTTAAGAGGTTAATAAATGACCATAGTGTTGAGTCATAGAAGCTATACCACGTTATAGATAAACGCTACGTTCTTGGTAGGACTCTTGTCATATGACATATAGGACCCGATAGTTTAATACATTAGTGCGGAAAGGCTGGGCACCTAAACCTAGCTACTAGTGCATGTTAAGTCTCGTGATCGATCCCATAAATGAGTGTTGTCCCGACCTTAACATGATGGATGAGGTAACACTCCATAAGACCAATTGGTCCGCTAGGAAGCCGGTTATTGAGAGATATAGCTCTATGAATCACAAAGCTGCGAGAAGCTAATAAACGGCTGTTGTGACACCCTGAACCATGAGACTAATATTTAAATAATAAATCATGCAATTACTCAAAATCAAGGTGGTACTATTCGCCAAATATCTCATAATCAATTCTCATAATAAAAAATTTATCAAAATATATAATCGTTCATAGCAGAAAATAAAATCTCAACAACATATCTCAATACCAGATCTCAGGACATAACATAATATCTCAAAGTATAAATATACCAACTACATGATCAATAGATCCATCAACATCAAATCCAACAGAAACTAAGACAACCCCAAAATCCTAGATCAGAGCACCTAATCTAGACTCTTCAAAGCAATAAAACGAGTAGGCATCACGCCATCCTCAGCATACTCACAAGCAAAGCTAGTCCTCAACCTGCACGTCTACACCACAAGGATGTAGGCGACCAAAGCCACTGGAGGGTAAGATATATGTTCAACATAAAGGAATTATAAATGCATGTAAGTTCAGGCAAAACATCATCATCATTTAAGCATACATCACATTAAGCCTGGTTATAATCATACAACGTCTATAACACATTCGGTGAAGAACATGATAATTGAATGATGTTTATGGTTTATTAAGTTGATTTTGAGCATGAGTACGTGTTAAGTTTATGAATTCATGAAGTTATGTTGAATAAGTTGTGAATTAAGTTGTTGTTGTGTTTTGGTGAAAATGCTTAATTGGATGAAAATGATTAAGTTGTTGTTGAATTGAATAAGTTGTTGTCATGATAATTGAGACAAGTGATTTTGATTATGTGGAACATGAAGAAATGTTGTTGCTGTTGTTATACCATGTTCAATTATTAAGTTGTTGATGAAAATGAGCTTTTGAGACAATGTTTGAATTTAATTGAAAAACATGGTAATTGATGATGAAAAGTGATTTTGATTAAGTTTTTTAAGTTTTGTTTGGGGTGTAATTGAGTAAGTAATGTTGGGTAAATGATTTTGGTCGAGTTTGGTGCATTTGGGATTGAAAGGTGTCGTTAAAACGGGATTTTCCGCGTGAAAACGCATAAAATCAGCTTTTGATAGTCTGGGAAGGCCGCACGACCACGCGCCCTGACCACACGGACCGTGCTTTCCTCATGCACTTGGTCAGCACGACCGTGCGTGAGAGGAGCACGACCGTGCGCCCCCTGTTTTGGCTCGAAACCTCATGTTTCATATTTTTAAAGGTTCCTAAGGCATGTGTAGGGTCCCAAACCCCTAAACTTGATTGACGAGTGTTTGATTATGATGTATATGCTTAATTAACATGATGCATGATTAAGGATGACTTAGAATTGGGAAGTTGTGAAATGAAACTTGTGATTTATCTTTAATTGAGTCGTGAATTGAATGTGAGAATGTTAATTGATTAGGGGTATGAGTGATGATGAAACATGATTATTAAGTGGTGTAGTGATAGGTTGATGTAACCTTGTTTGAATTAATCATGGAATGTGAATATGTGAATGATGAAGTAATGAAAGCATGTTATAGTTGTGAATAATGCATTATAGTTGTGAATAAATGATGTTGTGGTGATAACATTAATTGTGTGGATGTATTGATTTGATAATGTAAATGAAAGTTGTGATAGTTTTGAAATTTTCATGATTTAAGATCATGATTTATAGTTGTGTGCAATGTCAAGTTCATATGTGAACATCCATGCATTCATGGTCAGTCGAAAGTTGGGTGATTTAAGATCACTATTTATAGTTGGGTGATTTAAGATCACTATTTGGTACCACATGCATGTAGAGTCATGTTAGGCGCATTGCATGCACTTGAGTTGTGTTTGGCAATGTTTTGGTGTGAACTTGTGCATTTATGTGGTAAATGTCTAATTGATAAATGTGTTGTGATTATGAATAATTTATAGTTGGGTTGTTAATTAAATGTTGATGAGATGTGAATATCTATAGTTGATGAATACCTTATTGATGAAAGTGTGTTATGTATGATGTGTGTATCTTGGATTGAAATGTTGATGTAAGTAAACGGTTAATGGGATATAAATGTGATATAAATGTTGGTAATTCTAACCAGGCCTTATTTGATGAATGCTTATATGATGTTGATGTCTACCTGAAACTTACATGCGTTTATTAATCATTTTGTTGAACGTATATCTTACCCTCCAGTGGCTTTGTTGTCGTCTGCATCCATGTGGTGTAGACTTGCAGGTTGAAGAGTAGTTTGCTTGGTGAGTTTTGTTGAGGATGGCGTCATGCCTACTCCTTTTATATTGCTCTTGAGGATGTCTAGATTAGGTGTTCTGATCTAGGAGTTTTGGGGATTTTATTTTACTTATTGGATTATTAATGATGGATCTTTATTATCATGATGATGATGTATTTATTCTTTAGATTTTTATGTCGAGACCCGAGATGATATCTGTTGAGATGATTATTTTCCGCTATGCTACGAATATATTTGAGGAAATTTTTATATTGAGAATTTTATTATGAGACGTATGATGATTTGTAATATCCCGAATTGTTGAATTGCATGATTTACCGTTTAAATAGTAGTCTTGGGGGATCAGGGTGTTATAAAGTGGTATCAGAGAAGGTCGTTCTAGTCCGGGCCAACACTGGGTTATTGTCCTGTTGTATGTGACATGTATGTGTATATACTGTAATAACCCACTTATGCGAGGCATTTAACAGTGTTGCAGGAATTAAACGTATTGGAATGGCAAAGTCGTAATTATAGAGACAATGAATATAATGGATAAATATGAATCTTTTTCATATTTTTCACATTTCTTCTTCTCTCTAAAATCAGAAATTCCTCCTCCTTCTCTCTAGATTTTCGTCCCTCCCTATCTTTCACCCTTAATCCATCAATTTCATCCTTAAACCTTGGGATTCAAGCAATCAAAGTCTTGGAAGAACTTGGAACAAGAAAAACTAAGGAAAAACCAAGAAAAAGAGGATTTCACAAGTTGGAGTTTTGGATTGGAGCTTAGCCAGCTTGCTACCAGTTATAGGTGAGCTCATCTTGGGTTTTAGAACCCTCCTAGTGTGAGTTTTGTGGGTTTTTCATCATAGGAGAAAGTTATAGAAAGTTTAGAGTTTTGCCCTAATTTCCTTGCTAGCCAAGATCCTTGCTTGTAAATGTTTTTAACTATTGTTTTATGATGGAAAATCGTTTTTAACATGTTTAGGAAGCTTGGGTATCCTTGAATGGGCAAAAATGGTGGAAAATCGCATTTTTATACATGACTGTGCTGTCATGGTCGTTGTAGCGACGGGCTGTCGCTTGTAGCGACCAGGCAGGATTTTTCCCTGCCTACCCGCGCTTGTAGCGACCAGACTGGCGCTTGTAGCGACCAGTGTCGCTTGTAGCGACCAACTGGGCGCTTGTAGCGACCAAGTTCTGATTGCTGGCGCTTGTAGCGACGGCTTGGCGCTTGTAGCGACCAAGCCAGAACAGCACCACTCAGTCGGGCTGTTCTGGGGGTCCTGGTGCGCCCGGGCATGACTTTTTGAAACTGATTTCTTATAATACATTTTGGAAACTTAACCCACCATTTTAACTCATTCTAAAAGCTCCCAATGGTTATGAAAGTATAGGAGTAAGGATTACGCAAGGCTTGGAAAGGTAGGGTTTGAGGTTTATCGAATAGGTAAATTCTTATAACGGCATATGACAACGATATGCCGAATTCCTTGATAGGAAAACTAGAGTTATAGAAGGAGAATCAAGTTTATAGTTGTATTCACATATTGGGATACAAAGTAATAGGAATGGTTTATCGATCATAGTTTCATTTAAGTTCATAGTGTTGGATCTCCAACAATTATAGGAGGCTTATGAGAACGATAAGCCAAGTACCTTATGTCATAGGTTAAGAATTACAGGAATTGTTTATATGATCAAAGTAATAGACATGTATATGTATTTATACACTCATTTATCAAAGTCAAAGAATAATAATAATAATTCAAAGTCAAAGGCGTGTTCAGCAGACTCCGGGATTCGCCGGATGGGACTTCTCCGAGAGGGTTGTCCACATGCAATTTCATAGGGAGTCCGGTGTTAGCCTGATATGATAGGAATTTCACCGGTTCATAGGGAGCTGTCCTCGGGGTTACTCCACCCGGGCCGCACTCCGTAAAATGAACTCAGATTAATTGTTTGTTCAACGCTAACAGCTAACATAAAACACTTTATATGCTTTATGTTATACAATTATAGTTAAAGTCATAGTTACAGGAAGCTTTATAGTTCAGACAGATTATAGTTAAAGTTATAGGCTGAATTACAAGACTTGGCGATTATAGAATTTCCCCAAATTGCCAAGGTAGGCATGGCGACCCTAGGTTCCCTGTGGTTGCCAACAGTAGGTTGGGTAGAGCTCACTGAGACATTATGTCTCATCCCATTCCTTCTGGTGCAGGTTCGCAGGCAGGATCTCAGACAGCACGCAACAAGGGTAAGGAAAAAGCTTTGGACTGATCGTGCTGATGTCATATGTTATGTTTTATAGTTGGACTGTATTATATGGTTGTATTTTGATGTACTTGAATCAAGAAGGATTTGTATAAACTTTGGGTTTGTAATATTACAATGTGATGTAATATTTTGTATGAACTTTTGTATTGTAAATTAATGTATCCAGTACGAAATTTTAATACTCGTATAAGATCCTAGGCAATCTTAATATGGGTATTACATATATTGTTGATGTTTTTCTTGTCTAACTATGTGGTGCTTGTTGTGTAGTAGTGAGATGGTCGGACGTAACAATGCAATGATTGCGAATGCGATGGCTCAGATGATTCAATCATTGGCGCAAGCGAATGCGGTGGCTCATGGGCAACATCAGCAGATGGGTGGAGCGGACAAGTTGTGTCTTAATTGTTTTATTAGGAACCATCCCCCGACGTTCAACGAGAGGTATGATCCGGAGGATTTTCTGCGTGATGGTATTATGAATACCTTTAAGATGTGATTGGCTGTAGAAGGTTTCATGCAACTCATGATGCAAATCATGACGGAACCATTACATCATCGCAATGCTTATATCTAGCGATCCCGCTTGTCATTGTTGTATAATACGTGTTCTGAAAGATGGATAACGAGGTTGTATTCCTTACTTGGAATAACCTTATATATGTATTTGACATATGTAGGATTTTGTTAATCCAAATGATACTAGAAAGGTACATGTATTACAAAATTTGTTTATGAATTAAAGCAAGCTTCTCGAAGTTGAATTGTTTATTTTATTAATAGAGTTTTATGAAAACTTATATTAATAAAAGAACAAATTTAAATCTTGTTCAAACAAGGAGATTAGTGGGAGCATTGATATTAGTTTGGTGGAGTATGTGGATGACATACTAGTCACCAAAACAATTTATCTACACATGTGAGACATGGTTAGAAAATTATTTCTAATATGCACCAAAATTTATTCTAATGTTCGACACTAGAATACTTTCAAGAATATCCTTGGATGTCTTAAAGGACTTAGGATTGTTTCTTGAACAAGGATGAAAAGGAACATCGTAAAAGAGTTACAATGATGACAACTTTCATATCAGTGTACAGTATATCCAGATCGCAATCTGGAATAAATGTTATGCTTGGATATCAACTATGAAATTTGTAAAAGTACAAGCTTCAGATAGTTGTTGTTTCTATTACAGATGTCAAATATATGATTTGAATTGTTTAGCTCATAGCTGAGCGAAAACATGTGTTTCTTGCGTTGTGGATTCCATTGATCCCGTCTGAGGTGAAATTGGTTTAATCTTGCGAGCAATGAAAACTAGATCTCACCAATGATTCAAATGTATATGTTGACACTTCAATTTCCTTTTGATAGAAGATAAAAAGTGGAAATTGAAAGAAGTACAACCTACCAACATAGGAAAGGTTCCTTATCTGCTAGTAGAGTATCTTGCCCATAGTGTGCTTGATGCTAACATTTGACCAATAAATATTGAGTTAATATTTGATTGGCTTTTAGTGCTAGTGGGAGATTGTTGGAGTAAGCCTTAATAACCAATCTATTTTGATTGGATTTGGCTTTGTATCATGACTTATATATATATATATATATATATATATATATATATATATATATAAGACATTTATTTATTCTTTTGTTTAGTTTCAAAATAATAAATTCCCTAGAATAATTGGTCTGTTTAATGGAGCATTAAGTGTTACTTAATCCTAAGACTCATTAAACGAAAGGACATTATTCTTAAAGTATCTGTAGTTAGATACCGCTCACTATTTATAATATTAAATAGGTGATTTAATTATACACATGATCATTATCACGGAAAGGTTTCGTCAGATCACATGACATTCTCGTCACTTGGGTAACAGTGATGTGTTGCTAGATACCGCTCACTGTTTATAATATTAAATAGGTGATTTAATATTATTGCCAACGTTACGGGAACCTATAGGGGTCACACACAAAGGACAGATAGATGAGAGAAATAAATAAGTAAGACTTATTTATAAAACAAAGTAGGACTTATTAGTAATTAAATAATTAAGTATGACTTATTATTTAATTTATGAAATAGAGAAACACGGTCCATCGTAAGGTACGGTGTGTTTAAGTGAAATATGGTGCACCGTAAGGTACGGTGTATTTAAGTGCTTGACTTGTTGACCACACAAGTGGTTCTATAAATAGAACCCTTGTGGTGAAGCATTACAGACTTTTGTTGAAACACTTAACCTAATTCACAAAAGGTGTGAAACCTAGCCGCCGCTCTCTAAACCCTATTCTCTCTGAATCTCCGTTGAAATTGGCTAGCACCGGTCATCGGAGAAGGTTTGTTCGTGTGGACTGAATAGAGGCATCGCTACGTTGCTTTGCTCGTGATCAGAAACAATTCTGCCACAAAGGTTCTGCTCTTCAAGATGTAAACACATGAATCCTTAAAGTGTTTAAGTATGTGTTTGATTTGTGATTAATGATTTAATCAAGATATGTTTCAATGGGATTTGTTCCGCTAAGAGGATTAAATTTTTTAAAAAACCCCTCTTAAATCCCTTCATGTGCTTCATGACGGTAGTGCTCGAAAGGGTGACGTCTTTGTGATCATGGTCTGTTTTATGTTGATTTGTGGTCGTAAACTTGTTGTTGGTGTTTTCGTCGCAGTAAGTGGTGGTTTTGTGGAGTTGGTTCCGTGTTGTCGGACAATTTCATTTTCAGTCTTGATACGAAGAAAAGCTATTTCCATTGATACGGAGAGGAACACTCATACACCGCTTTCTTTTGCAATTTGGTTTCACTCCCCGAGTTGGGTTCGCTTGATTGTATTCGTGGTGGCTGAGTTGTTTGCTTCATATTTTGATTATTCGTTTATGTTTTATTTTGTTATTTACCCTTTAGGGTTGGTCTTGAAAAGTGTAGCTTCACACCGGTTGTATTGCCCTTTATAGGGTTGTTTATTACACTTCTGTATGATCTCACTGGGTCAGTTGTACGTCCCCAAGTCTTTTGTATTTTTATTTAATATATTTTCTTTTGCTTAAAAAAAACTAAGCATATAAAATCTCTAATGAGTGCGGTGCAAATATTTAACGGTGTTTTAAATATAAATAAAAATTTATTTAATAGAAACACTACATTAAAGTTGATATTTTAAAAATAGTCACGAGTTTCCAAAATCTTATCATATCGACTTTCTCCTATATGTATATAAAAATTTGTTTATGCAGATAAAAACACAAAAATCTGCAAAGGGTGCGGTGCAAACATTGAACTGTGTTTTGCATATAAAATAAAAAGTTATTTAATAGAAACACTACATTGATGTTTATATTTTGAAAATAGTCATGAGTTTTCAATATTTTATCATATTGACTTTTTCATATATGTATATAAAATTTGTTTCTGTAGATATAAGCACATAAAATCTGCAGCGAGAGCGGT